>JAAGKR010007226.1:9678-36420 GCA_011419295.1 Clarias macrocephalus | reverse complement strand
CCCCCCCCGAGAGACACCAAAACCACTCCACTCTAAGTTCCCTTCACTTTGAGGTGCTTTCATCTCACAGGCTTGTATGTGTGTGTGTGTGTGTGTGTGTGTGTGTGTGTGCGCTCATGCATATCTGTAGGTGTGTACGACTCAGAGAGCCTTTTGTCTCGTTGTGTTTCGCTACTAAGAGCTAAATTATGAATCAGCAGCAGCACAACACACACACACACACACACACACACACACACACACACACACACACACACACACACACACAGAACCAGTAATAAATGGGACAGAGTTTTTTTTGGTTTAGAGAAGTCTAAATTGAAAACAACAAATAAATACAATTATTTACATTTTCACACAAAATGTAATTACATATTATATTATTATTTTGTTTAATTCAAAAGTAAATGTATAATTTATAAAAATATATATATTACAGAAACAATATATGAATTATTTATTAAAAAAACATTTTATGTATCAGTTTCTTGAGAACAATAAATATGACCTAAAAGTATTATTATTATTATTATTATTATTATTATTATTAATGTAAATGACAGAATGTATTATAAATGAACTCATGATCTCTATAATGTACAGTTCTAAATAAAATTGTGTGTGTGTGTGTGTGTGTGTGTGTGTGTGTGTGTGTGTGTGTTAAAAACTGTAACTGAATCTGTATTGAATTTCTTTAGATGAAGAATAAACAGAAGCGTCTCTGTGTCTCTAAAATAAGAACAAACTCGAGAAATCTCCGTCTTTCTCTTTAAACGGCTGAATGATGGACTGACATGAAGCAGAGAGAGAGAGAGAGAGAGAGAGAGACGCGGTTCTGCTCCTGACTCTCGGGTCTCTGTATGACGTGTGAGATTTGGTGAAAAGGTCGTGTCCTGGTTCTTGAAGATGATTTGTGTGATAAATAATTTCCACAAATTAATTGTATGCACAGATTAATTATTAATAAACATAAATTATATATTATAATGCAGTTCTAAATGTTTCAAATAAATCTGGAAGTAGCTAGAATATATTTTTGTAACAATTGCAAAAAATATTATACTTAGTTTGTAATTAAGAATTCGTTTTTCATTTAGTAAAAAGGCATTTTGTGACATTTATTGGGATGCAGTGATATTATCACGTCTGTGGGGTCATTTATTAAAATAATAAACATCCCAGTCAATCTCCAGCAAAAGAATGTATTCTAGGAAAAATTGTGGAATTTAATTATGCCTTTAAACTTTCAATACCCAGTGAAAGCAAACAACGTTCCTTCAGAACCAGGGTGCCACACACAACATAAATGAACAAAACTAGCTAAGAACTATACAGAAGGACAAAAAGACAACATAAAGTGCACTTGTGCTAATGTGCAAACAGAAACATGACAGTCCTACATTAATTAAACGATCCATGCGCTGTGGCCGATACAGACCAGAAGCAGAAATAACCGCGTGTCTGTTTTTGCTCCTCAGTTCTGACCCGGCTGGTTTCGGACCTTCAGGCGTTCCTCCTGGTTCTGGACGGGGAGAACCTCAGCTACATCGCTCAAGCTCAGAAGAAGTCCATCTCAGAGCTTCTGTCCAAACTGCAGGAGCACAAAGACACACCGGGTGAGTGGGAGCGCTGCTGTTAGACTCGTTGCTGGAGTTACATCTTAATCTTGTTGTGTTTAGAGAAGAGAAGGTTTGATGTAAATGGCTTATAAATTGTTTTGCAAGTGTAATTTTGAGGATTGTTCATGAGATGTTCCTCAATACGGCAGAAAACATGGACGTTCTGT
This sequence comes from Clarias macrocephalus, assembly GCA_011419295.1. Taxonomy (NCBI): domain Eukaryota; kingdom Metazoa; phylum Chordata; class Actinopteri; order Siluriformes; family Clariidae; genus Clarias; species Clarias macrocephalus. Next base: position 34,634 of record JAAGKR010007226.1, on the reverse strand, counting down.
TAGTGATTGCTACTAAGCTGGAGTTTTAATGTCATTTAAATAAAATAAAAAAAAAGTTTTTAATCTTCAATTTGGGTTTGTAAGGTAAATTTTGACCTTCTATCAAGCCACTGTAACAAACAAACAAACAAATGAAAGTCCACAGGTAATATCCTGAACTGGAGCAATAAGATGATGTCATACATGTAAAACAGCACCGACTGAACACATGCTCAGAGTGGAACACACACACACACACACACACACTACAACATCATTTATTCCACACGGTGTGTTTCTATATTCCATCATGAATCACATCGAAAATCTTCTCTTTATCCATACAGAGGTTTTTTATTTTTATTTTAGTTTAGTTTTTCTAGTTTTTCTCCTTTTCCTATAAATAAATCTTCACCGTGGAAACGGAATTCTCCATGCAAAACGCTGCTTTTAATAGATTCACACCACTAAAGGTTTCTGTAGAGTGTGTGTGTGAAGTGTGTGAAGTGTGTGCCATGTACGGTCATGAAGAGGTCAAGCAGGACACATCTAACACTACAAATATCCAAAGACCGTCTCTGCTCTTCTGTTCCATCTGACTGTGTTTTGGAGTTTCAGATCAACTGCAGCTTCTGGAAACTTCTCAACCTTAACGCTGGGATTCAGAACTGAGCAGGATAAATAGTAGATGTTTTTATACAATAAAACTAGGAAATTTACGACGTGTAAAGACACGTAGAAGGGGACAAACTGACCTCGGAATCTAGCAGCTAAATCTTTCTTTAGGAATCAGAAGAAGAAGAAGAAGATTTGTAGACCATTAAATCAATAACAGTTGCACACAGTTGCATTGTTATTGCACAATAAAAATCCCATGGCAGCTTGCTAACATTTTTACTTGTAAACATTTTCCATTATATCTAAATCAAAGCATCCTTTACATAACTCCAATATGGCTGCCATAGACTTTACCTTGTTCTTATTAGCTGGACAGTCTCTCAGTTATTTTGAAAGTTTAAAACTTCCAGCAGCTTTGGCTAACATTTTGCTAATATATCTGCTAACATTTTACGTCTAGTTCCTCATCATTCAGGTGTAAAATATTTTGGAGTTTCAGATCAACTGCAGCTTCTGGAAAATTCTCAACCTTAACGCTTGGTTTCAGAAATGAGCGTGCAGTGGGATATATGGTAAAAGCTATTGTATAATAAAGCTATAAAGTTTATGGGGTGTATGGAGAGACATAGAGGGGGGCAAACTGTCTTTGGAATCTAACAGATAAGTCATAAATTAGAAATACAAAGACGCATTTAGCATTTTGCTAACATTTTGCTTACATCACTGATTTACCAGATTTACTCTCCATTATTACCAGAACTCTTTTATTTTACAATCCAATATTGCTGCCATAAATTTACCTTATTAGCTTAGTCTATTATCCATTTTTAAAGCAGTCTTAGCTAACATTTTGGTAATATGTTTTATAGCATTTTATATTTATAGTTCCTCATGTCATTCAGGTGCCAGGACAACATTTATAGGAAAAATTATTTTATAATTTTTATTATTATTTTAATAATTGTTTTGATTTTTTTTTTTTTTTAGTGTGTTGCCATTTTGGGAAATTCTATTTGAGGTAGAGTTGGCATAATTTTTTGCTAACATTTTGCTGCCATGAACTCACCATATTAGCTTTTTTGACGTTTTGCTAACATGTATGAGTTGTACTTTATACTTTGTACACTGAACCTCCAGACCAGCAAAATGCACAAAGTTCATGATACATTTTTTTTTCAATGGCGGAGCCACTGAGTGCAAAAAACATAACTTTTATCCCAAAAAGCTTTTTGTATGTTTATTTTTGATCTAATGGAAAAAAGAATCAGAGACACTTCTTAACAAAACCAGAAGAAGTGGTTGATATATTACCTAATTTTATTACTAAGGAATTGACCGATGCCTCACCTCTTGTGATTGCGTTACCTAACCTGAGGAGCCTGATTTGTGACAGGACTGAAATCAGTTTCTGGCTTCTCCTCTCAAACCCCAGGTTAATTCCAGAGATTTTAGCGGCAGTGTGTGAGTCAGAGCTGGCTGCCTGAAAAAACCCCTCCATGTTGAAGAAGACGTTCAGTCATTCCTGAGGCATGTCATTTGCATTCGAGTGCCAAATAAAAGCAATTGAACGTGGATTTGGCGAGCGGTTTCTGTGCGAGAGGAGAAGAGAAGCGCCTGACTCACTGCCTGGACGTGAAAGCATGGATTAGCATCGCCAAACATGGCACTGTACACATGTTTAACAACCCAGAAAATGACCTGCGCTGTAAAACATACAGGCTATATACAGTATTTTTGAACATCTACTGTAGATTGTTTCTAAAAACAGCCTTCTGTAATGTTTTTTTTTCTTTTAGAGATTTCTATACACAGTGTCATAAACATAAAAATAAACTTCTATCGTAAGTATAAATTAGCATGCCATAACCAAACAGATGAAGTTGAAGATGAAGTTCCGAACATCTGTGGGAATATACAAATTCTTTCCTTCAGATGTAGAAGGGGAAAAAAAAAACATATTTAACCAAGTCTTTTCCCAAAATGTAATTCTGAGAATGCTGTAAAACCCCCCAAAACACACCAGGAAGTTACTGTAGCTTTTCAACATTGTATTGTAGTGGGCTAATTAAATGAGTGTGTGTGTGTGTGTGTGTGTGTGTGTGTGTGTGTGTGTGTGTTTCGTTTCAGTTGTGGAGGATGCAGAGTACATGATCATGAACTGTCCCTCTGGAAGCCCAGCTAACAACCTCAGGCGAAACTCGGCTAAAGATCCGGGTTTGGCTGAACATCCGCAGTTCGAGTGGCTTCGCAGCATGGTGAGTCACATGACCTCAAATTTATCCCCATTTACTAGCAAACTAATAATTGTAGAGAATGTATAGAAATGTATAAAAACACACGTAGCATCACATAGACAAAATATTTAATCTGGCAAAAACATTTTAGCTAACATTTACGATCCATTACATTTGCACATTTTGCACACCATGGAACGTTGAACTTTGACTTGAACATGATTCTGCCCATTGATTTGTTCATGACTGGAAATGTTTTCTATATCCCAATTCCAACTGAATTCTATTTTATTTTATTATTAGAACTCAATGTACATTTTTACAGCTAAAACTTTTTTCTACATTTCTATATCTGTAATTTTTTCTCTTATTTTATACTTTACATTCATATTTGAAACCTCTATTTTTTATTTTCAGGTAATCAGCGGTTGTATAAGCATGTCACTTTATATCATACTGTGTATGACTGTGTATGACTGTGTATGTGACAAATACATTTTTAACTTTTATTTTTTAATAGATTAGATCTGGCTGACTTTCACTAACTCGCTTAATGTTAGCAGTGAAAATTTACTAGCTAACTAACTAGCTAATTAATTAGCTAGCTAACATTTTACACCTTAACTTTAAACTTTAAACAACTTAAAACCATACTAAAGTATCAGTAAAGTTCACAGGTAGCGCTGGTCACCTAGAGAAGGTAATTTCCTGAATAATTAAATCTAAAAGCACAACAAACCAATAATAACATGTTAACAATTAATTTACTAAATTTAAGTCAAGACATACCTAGCCAACTAGCCAAAAAACTAGCTTTACTTCACTGATCAATATAATAATGACATCTTTATTTAAAAATACTTTGTTAAGAATTAACAAACATGCTATTCAGGCTAGTCAATGAAATGTATCTTTGTTACACTGAAAAAATATATACATATACAGTACATAGCAACCAATCTCATGCTAATAATAATCAAGCTGGATCTGATACCTAGCGTTCCTGGTAAGCTTCAAATCTAATCAAACTACTAAATAACGAATAACATGCAATTTATTAATAAGATGCACTTGACCAGCCTTGTAACTAGCTAATTGAGATATTTTAACAACAAGTACAGAAGGTAGTCACACATTATTCACTTTTCAAACGCAAATTTCTGCCATGCAATCAAACTAGCAAAGTTGTCACTAACTAGGTGATGTATGTGATGAAAAGTTTGAGAAAAAAAAAGAGTTTTTGCATAGCAACTACTCTATGCGTAAGACATGTGTGTAGCTAGCAGGCGTAAAGCCGTAAAATCTGTAAAGTGAACTTTTATAACATAGAAACTGTTGTAATGCTGTATAGTTAATTAATCAAGGAAATGCTGTAGAAATAGCTTGGACGTTTATTATACATTTTCACATGATAGCCAAGCACGCTGCACCCAGCTCACCCATAACCCAGAGTTCTACACCCAGATCTTAGCGAGATTTAGCTTTCAGGGGATTTTTAAAGACTCTGGGGCAGACCCTGTGTCACAGCACTGCATTGCATTCGACAGCCTCACGCTTTGATGCCTTTCCCAAACAGCGCTGCGGCTAATCGGAGGCGTTTTTCAGTCAGTCAGAAATGTCAAAAATGCGTTATTGTGGAATTTGGCTTAATGTGTCACCTTCGGGGATTCGGCTCAACAATAAGCACCTTTGTCACGGAACATTCCACGCGCTCTCTATGGTGTAATTCAGCGTGGAGCAGCAAAACAAGAACACGGTACGCAGGACGGGAACAGAACCCGCTGCGCCAAATTTACCAGACTGGGTGCATTTATTTCTAAATGAGGCGTGGCCTCTGTGTGTCAGTCACAGTGAAGGAGATGACTTACATAAGCGTGTAAAGTGTACACGATATGTAATATATAATTTGTGTGTTATGTGTACATTTATAGTTGGTGTTTGTGTGGGTGTGTTAGAGGACACTGTAGTGTGCAGCAGTGATGTGGTTGTGTTTTAGGGGACACTGTTTCCTGTGGTGTGATGTGGGTTTAACGGCGCTGCCACTGTAAGACTGTGATGTGTATTTTAGGGGACTCTGGGTGTGTCGGAAACGGTTCGATAGAAGCGCTCCTGGTCATTAATACAGCAGATTTACAGGCTTGGGACGCGGCTTCTGGGGCTTTAACGCGTATTTTATGCAGAGATATTTGAGTCGTATTCAAAGATTAGTGTTTAAGTAAGATTTGATCAAAGAAACGGTATGGACAACAAGACGAGCTAGTTACTTGATTGTGTTTGCGTCTTATAAGAACACTAACTTGAGCAGGATGATGGCGTTCGAGACGGAGCCCGCGTGTATTTTTGGGGACATTTGGTTGTATGTGTGTATTTTAGGACACACTGCTTCAGTAGCAGTAATGACAGGCCAGAGTTTTGTGTGAATGTGTGTGTGTGTGTGTGTGTGTTGTGGGCTTTACTGTATACGGCTAGGACGAGTGCTGTGTTGTGGTTGGCCAATCAGAGGTTAGAAGGCGGTGGATTGGACCGGTGCTGTGTTGTGGTCGACCGTTTTAGAGTTTCCCATCTGCAGTGTGGTTTCCATGCGGGTGCGCTCGCTCGTCTCACCCAAATCTCGGGGTGGAGGTCAGAGGTCAAACCCTGCCCCGTAACTGAGGCCTTTTAAGTGGCTTACCACAGATACACAGCAGTTAGCGTGTGTGTGTGTGCAAGTGTGTGAGAGTGTGTCTATGGGAAAGAAGATTGATTAGAGTTTTACACACAGCTATAGAGAGTTCGTTTGGCCCTAAATTCTATTCCTTAGACTCACTTTAAATGTAGGCACGTAGCCAAGATATACGTTTGTAGATTATGCCAAGGCTAATGTTATCTTACACTTATAGTAACATTTTTCTCTATCGTTTTAGTGAACAGTCAGATTTGTAGATTTGTAGATCAGCAGAAGTTAAGTTCAGGTAGCTAACATAACGCGACCTCTTCAGGAAGCATAGCTTATGAAAAAGAAAATCCAGAATGTAGATGTAGATCGCTAATAAGCTAGCCAGAAGTGACAGCGCTAAGGAACATCTTCGTGAGAAGATCCTTAAGAGAAATCTGATTACGATTCAGATCTTATTTTCTGCCATAATTTGAGATCATTAAAGCAGGATGTCGTGACTGGTTTAGGGTCTCAGTCATAAAAACTCATTAGCATTTATTCCAGGCGATTCTTCACTTTTTCCTGGGATGGTGAATTCTCACTTCTGAACATGTGACATGTTAAAGAAATATGAATGAATACAGAGCTTATGCTAGCATATGACTGAAACAAAACTTTCACTCTACGCTGTTTAACGCTGTTATGTGTCGTTCAAGGACAACGCAGAGACACAGTGGCAGTGAAAATAAGATCAAACTGAGTGGAATATCAACATTTACCTCAGATATGCTTGTAAAATCTCTATGGAAACACACTGTATAGCTAAAAATATAATATAATAATGCTTAGCATCGATTGCTAACTGAACTCTCAATGATTCTGCTATGTTAAGAAGTGCCTCAGCTGATCGCCTTCGAACTGGTGAAAATGTTCTTTGTTTTAGATGTTTAAATGGAATCTCATTTGTGACCTGGAGTTTGTGCTGTTCAGCCTGTGTGGGATTTGGGTTGAGTTTCCACGGCTTTCAGAAAGTAAAAAAAATGTTAAGGATGTGAAGAGGAGGGACTTTATCTGAGGCAGGAAATGCTGTGTTTATCCGCGAGGCCCATCTGAACGGCTGAGAACTGCACGCCTATTGGTCGAGAAAGAGAGGAAGTGGACGTTTTGCATGGACGATTATGTCTGTCTACGTGATGGGGGTAGAGTGGCACTTGTGATGGAGTGATAAAGTGATGGAGTGATAGAATCCCCCCCGCTCGGGGGGAACGGAAGTCAGATGGCGCGAGTCGGACCTCCAGGGACGATGAGGTCAGTGGCGAAGTCGTGCCAACATCCAAGCAAGCGGACAGACTCTGACTTTTTGAATTATCTTTCCGTCTCTTTTTTGCGCTTTGAACATTCGTCTGTATTTCCATCCTTCCGTCCCCTAGCGTATCTCCTTCCTGTTTCTTTTCTCATATAGGACAAAATGCACAGGGTTCTTTGATGTCTTTACCACAGATATGTATCTGAGGAGCTAACTGTACAGCCAGTCCTCCTCCCAAAATGACAAGAATGAAAATATTCAGAAGATTAAAGGGGAAGGAATAAACATTTGAGAAATGTAGTGTCATAAAATTACCCCCCGCAGAAAAGCCTGGAAATCGGGGGAACTGATACAAAGAAATAAAAAAGTTACGTAGTGTTTCTGCGCGATTCCGGCAATATCAGACCGCTCTCAAATACATGTTTGACTTAGCACAAGTTCAGATTTCGCATTTCAAATTGAACCTTTTTTTTTTTTTTTCCTTTTTACTACCCTAAAATGCTAACACTCGTGTTTCTGGCATCGTGGTCCACATTACATCACACGTGAAACAGGAGATGTGAGTGAAGCAAGCCAGCGAGCGCTCATAACAGAGATGTCTACTATACATGTATGAGCGCTGGGTGACGTACACACATCTCTTATTTGTGTAAAAGTCGAGATTAAGGTAAACTTGGTAAACTACTACTCACAGTAGAATCGTCCATTTCCTTTTTCATCTGAGTAACAGTGAACCCTTAAGTGGACTGAAGTGTCGAATGTCCTGAGCTCGTATTAGGTCAATGTAGCCTTCAAGTCGGAGTAAAAGTACATAAATCTCTTTCTCTCCCCCTCTCTCTCACCCCCACCCATCCCCCAGGGTCAGAGCTCTTTGACCGATGATGTCTACAGCCAACACCTGCTAAGTGATTGGCTGTCATGACGGGAAGGCAAATTACACAATTACTTCTAATAGTCTGCAGGTGGCGATATTTGTGTAGTAGAAAGTCAGGACCTTTGTTGTAGGATATAGTGGAGTAAAGTTCTCAAGTTCTCTTTACTTCTCAAGTAAAGTAGTCTACTTTTAAAAAGTTAAATAAGTACACTTAGTTACCTCACACACTGAGAAGTGCTTACTTCCTGGTCCAAAGTTATCTCTGACATCATTTATCGTTTATCTGAGACAAATGATCAGAAATGAAGGAGCCTGTAAAAAGATAAACCAGGATCTCTCAACAACCACTAGCTTATACACAGCCTGAAAATGAGGCGTGATACTTGAGCATGAAAAAAAAATGAAAGCAAGAAATTTCTAAAAACTTTTGTGTTGTGTTAAAGATCAGTGAAAATCCATCCTTCTTCTCTCAAATATGGAGGCACTTCCTGAAACAATTCTGTTCCCTTACGGGACAACAATTTCCAATCCTCACTGTCATCCTTATGTAGATAAGAAGAACAGACCGCGGAGTAGACACATAGTCTGGAACTGTGGCCTCTGAAAGGTCAACAGGTTCACTGTGGATACAACGAGGACCTTGAACGGACTTGATGAACATCCAACAGATGTTTTTCCCATAGCTTTCATTTATGGTCAGAACGATGTTTTTGTTTTCCCTCCCAGATTAGTCACCGCTGATTTCCGCGAGATAGCTACTAGTGTAAGAGTACGACAGCGTCCTCCAGCTAAACAGATCATACCAATGGTTAGTGGCTCCTGGAAAGCCACTGCCTTCCCCCAGGGGGCAGCACCAATTACGCTTTGAACTCAGGATCTTTTGAAGATTGGGCTTTGTCTTTGACAGTTGAGATGCTTGGAAGCTTGAAACCTTGTTATTCTGGATGTTCTGTGACTCATCATTGATAAACGAGATCAAGTTTATTCAGTAAAGTCTGGAAAAACAGTGGCGTACTCTCTTTTCCGCTACCTCTTAGTTTACTGTATATGTGGCGCTTAAGTACTGCTTTGGTTTCATTTTTATTAACAAACGCCTTACACAGCATACTTTCCTGTGTGTCTCCTCAGTCTGTGGGTCCCGTGGTTCCTCCGCGCCCTCCAAACAGGTTGGGGGACGATGACTGTTACGAGGAGGCTGAGCCTTTTATTCCAGCCACTCAGTCTACAGGTTGGTCCAGATCAGTACAAACAGCTCAGAGGGATGTAACCTCATTTACACGCTTTTACTAAATAACATTAACATTAATCATAATTTGCAAAACACGTCTTGGATATTTGATGTGATCTGAAACTCACAGTTGTAATTTAATTATCTATAAATCTATTTATAACTATTGAATATTTACAAAACCTTTGTGTTCCATTCCACAATATTGATTCATTTACGTGTTTGTTCTCATTATTGCTGACTAGTTTTGATTTCTCTTATAAAGTACTGACTGGTTTCTGTGCTTGGTCTGGTTAAGTACTGACTAGTTTATGATTTCTCTTATGAAGTACTGACTGTTTTTTTTTTTTTGTCTCATCTTATTAAGTAGAGACTAATTTACATTTCTGATCTCATTAAGTACTGAATAGTTTAAGTGTCTTGTCTTGTTAACTACTGACGGCTAACCTGTCTGACCTCATTAAGTACTGACTAGTTTACGTTTTCTCTCATTAAGTAATTAGTAGTTTTCATATCTCAATAACTAGTACTGAATACAGTCTTGTACTGAATTAAGTACTGACAGTTTCATGTGACTCATCTCGCTAGATAAACTCGACTCTGAGAGCAGTCATTATGAGTCATACGGTGAGGAAGACGAGGACGTCCCTGTGGACCGAGCTCACTATATCCAGTGTGGCTCGTCTCAGCCCTGCCTGCGTCCTGTCCCTGAATCGCGGCTCTGCGAGTACCTCTGGAGGAAGAAGTGGCTCGGCCAGTGGACACGCCAGCTCTTCATCATTAAACATGACTCCTTATTGGTGAGAGCGACGCACGTACTGAAATATCGCTACTCTTGATGGAGTTATTGATTTGTGTATTTCATACAAATATATGTTTTTGTTACTTAAAGTGTTTTAAGTGTGCTAAAGACCTCCAACCACTGCTGGAGATGAAGCTGACTGGCTGTCAGGTGGTGTACAAGTCCAAACACAACAAGAAGATGCAGCATGAGCTGAAGGTGGTGGGCGAGTCGGACACACTCATCCTGGGCTTCCAGAGCTGCGGTCAGGCAGAGGAATGGAGGAAGGTCTGATCCTGCTTATTTATTATTTGGTTGTCTCAACTGTGTCTCATTAACATCTCATCTACATTATACACTGTATGCATCTAGTTTATGTGTCTCCTGTGTGCTTGGTATGGTTGAATCATCAATGTCCTATGTCTCCTTTGTGTCTCATGTGTCCTTATTCCTCAGTTATGGTTCATGAACCTTGGATTTTTTTGTCTTCCGTTTCTCTCATTGTGTCTTATAGAATGCCAACTTTTTGCTTAGTGTCTTTCCTCTGACACATCTGCAGATCTCAAATCTAACTTGGTTTCTATCTTATTTTTGTCTCAGCTGTGTCTCATTAATGTCTCATTTATATATTATGTCTCATAAGTGTCTCCTGTGTCTCACAGCTGCTAATTATGTGCATCTCATTTGTATCTCATCTTTGTGTATCTTTCTTGTTTGTGTCTCACTTGTGTCTCATTTTATTAAAAATATATGATATATCTTATTTAGATTTTAGGTCTCATTTATTTCTCGTGTCTCACAAATCTCGTATTTCTCGTCGCCAGATCATTGAGGAACTCAGCGGCTCTTCGTACTGCGAGCCGGAATCCACAGGCTCCTCCTCTATCCTGAAGAGTGAAAGACTGGATTCTTGCAGGGTACAACATCTACGACTACTTTTGATTTAACGCTCTGATATTATGTATATGAGAGTTTATGAACATATTCTGTCCTGCTCCCTCTATCTCTCTGTAGTCGAGCGCAGTCCTCCACACTGATTCGGATGAAGAAATCCTCACCGCTCCTTCTTCTGCTCTCAGCAGCAAGGACAACAACAATTATAAACACAGGGGTATGTCGATTTAACACCTCTATAATAGTTTAACACTCCGTCTGAATGTCTTAAGGCTATTAGGGTTTGTGCTACAGTAACATTAAACTACTTACAACTTCTGAGAGGAGAAATTTGTGACAGAATTGACTAAATGTGACCTGCAAAAATGGTGTAAATGTTTGGTTTGACCAAAAGTATGTGTACCCCGATCATTACACCCATTTGTTGCTGCACATTTGCACTCCTCCCTTATTGTCTGTGAAGACTTCCCACTTGATGTTGGATCGAGGATGAGTGGATTTGTGTTTATTCACATGAAATCGATGAGGCTCCAGTGCCAGTTTGTCCCAAAGATGATTCCGCTTATTACATTGAGGTCGAGTTCAGTCAAGGCTCTGTGCAGGACACTTAAGTTCTTTTACTCAAACACACTCTTAACACACCATGTCTTCATGAAGCTGGTTTTGTGGATCTCACAGGGGCGTCGTCATGCTGTATAATGGTTTGGGAGTCTTATTTTGAAAACGATGAAGTGGAAATAAAGCTGGAGCGTACACAGACATTCTATACAATGGGTATGATGGTTAGGGGTGCACATACTTTTTAGCCGTATACAGTAAGTATATATACTGTGCATTAATGATGGAAATGGATACTCAATTAATCCACTTTGTAGGTTTAGGATTGCTTAGTGAAAACTTTTCCAGTGGAACCCAAAATAAGAGGCGCATGTGTGATACTATATTATTCATAAACCAAGACTTTCTCTCGGTTTCCAAGTCAAAATTTATTAAAAATCCTTGCTCGTCTTGCGGAACACTCGCAAACCGCATTACTCGCGATCCAAGGTTCCCCTGTACAAACATTATTATGGGGTATTAGCACCCCATCCATGAACAGAAATGTATCAGCACCGATCAGATACGGTTTAGTCTTAGGCCAGCTGTGACTCATTTAAAATGTAATAATTACAGTGTATTTAGGTAAACCCCTGTAAACTTGTCAAATTATGTCAAACGTCTCTGAGGGAGATTCGTCCAGTTTCACACAGAATTTCACGTTCGCTCTTTGTCCTAACTTGCTGTCCATGAATAGTGGACGTGGTAATGCACATGGTCAGAATAGCACCAGTTGCACAGCTCCGATGTACACAGGATGATGTATTTTGGCACACTGACTTACTGAAGGTTGGTGCTCTCTGTGACCGTGTGTGTGTGTGTGTGTGTGTGTGTGTGTGCACCCTTGTGCTGCCATCTGTTGGCGTGTTACAAACTCAGTCTCCAAACTTTTTGATATTACCTCGTATAGCTGCTTAAAAACAAATCACACAATAAACATCAGTTAAAACTAAATTGAAAGTCAACCAATGAGTCACTGGGGATTAAACACTGTGTTTGAGACTTTACTACACACTCCTTCTCTCTCTCTCTCTTTCTCTGTGCTACAGCAGGGTATCTGAACGTGCTGATGAATTTTCAGTGGCAGACTCTGTGGTGTCGAGTCGACGCCGGAGTTCTGAACCTGTTCAGCGATGAAAGCAGCGACATGACGCCGCAATACACAGTGCAGCTCAGGGGGAGCGAGATTCGACCCAATACCACACAGACACACACGCACCGCATCACTATCCTACAGCACGGAGACCCGGTGGCTGTCCTGGAGGTACACACACACACACACACACACACACACACACACACACACACACACACACACACACACACATAAACACATAAACACATGGTTCTTTTTAAACATGTAGTGATCCAACAAGAATATATTCTTGATATAATGGCTTTAGGTGATGTAGTAGAGTATGTATAAAACTGTGTGTGTGTGTGTGTGTGTGTGTGTGTGTGTGTGTGTGTGTTTAGGCAAGTTGTTCTGACGATAAAGAGCAGTGGATCCAGCTCCTGCGGGATGGGAGCTCCCCTGAGGTTGTATCTCCAAATCAGAACAACAGTCACGAGTCACTTAGGTACACACACACACACACACACACACACACACACACACACACACACACACACACACACACACATATGCACACACATATGCACACACACACTGAGTCATTTATGCAATGTTTTTTTCAACCTCATGTTTCCTGTTGTTCTCCTCAGCGGTCTGAAGACCCGGACGCTCCCCAACGCCAACACCTACATGGACGACCCCTTCCAGCAGCTCGGTAGCTCAGTCCGCGGATCTCCCATCTACTCCAACACCACCTCACTGGAGCACATGGTACGGTCCAGAGTGGGTGTGGGGGGAGGGAGGGGGGTGAGTGGGGTCACACAAGGGTTTGGGTGGGGCGGGGTTCTGATTACCAGTGACCCAGAGTTCATTGTGTTTAATCAACTCTAAATGATGCTTGTGATGTTTGTGTCTGCGGTCTTTTACGCTAATGAGTCATGGAAGCTAATATCCTCCACCCACTAATTGCACATGAAACATTTTGAAATATCATGGAATAAATACATATATAGGTATAGGTTGCATCTAATCAGTGTCCTTTGTATTATTCATCAAATAAACACACACACTCACAGGTGGTTCTGTTTCAGTTCCAGAAATCCCACACTGCCGGAAACGGAGACACGTCGGATTCTCCCGAGTACAGCAACTGCGACATCTTCAGGAGCAGCAGTGAGTCCTGTTATTAAACTAGAATGAAATTAGATCAATATAACAAACTATTAACATACAACTGACTTATATTTAGCAGATCTGTGTATCGATACCACAGCACTTTAGAACACCACCGCTCAGGGTGAAATCTGATGATGTTCTCCATCCACACATCATCTGATCCACACATGAGATGAAGATAAATGAAAAATGTCAGATACAATGTAATCAGATATAATTTAACCAGATACAATTCATGATAATTGAAAATGCAAAAAATATGTGTAAAATAAAAAATAGATCAACTTTTTAAAACCTCTCGTGGCCCACCTGCAGTACCGTCATGGCCAGTAGGGGGCTGCAGACCACTATATATACGCTTAATAATGGTATAGCATGTTATCATTTGTAGTAATAAGTAGTTATACAGCGTATTATAGGAGGTAATTATATTTAATAATGATAATACGAGGTGGAGATGAAATCAAACTGGGACTTTTGTGCAGAATAACAGAACACAAACTCTCTTTATTGCTCTATATAATCCCTCTATATAGTTATTCATTGGCAGAGTTGGAAGGAAACTAAGTACATTTATTTTGTTACTGTACTTAAGTACTTTACTTGAGTAGTTTTATAAGTTGATATTTTTATTTTACTCCCCTTCATCCTACAGCAAATATCTGTACTTTCTGCACTTCACTACTGTATGGCGTTGTGTTACTTAACCAGAGTGGTGTGTAGAATTTGAAGCAGCAATACCTCAACCTGTACACATGTAGCAGGTGCTTGAAGTCAGAAGTTGAGATGGTTGGAGATATTTAGAGAGAGAGAGACTCTTTTGCTATGACTTAAAGGAAACAGTGAGCTAATACAAGTACCTTTAATACTTAAGTATATTTGAAGGTGAGGACTTTAATACTTTTTCTCAAGTAGAAATGAAAATGGGAGGCTTCTACTTTTACTTGAGCACTACTTGCCCTAAGGAATGTCTACTTTTACTTAAGTACAGGATATGTGTACTTTGCACACTTCTGTTTGTAGCAGGATCGCAGCTCTTCGTAATCACACTCAGACTAATGATCTAGCGCGGGATTAGCTAGGAATCAACACGTGACCACGGGAGTGCATGTGATATTGGGAGAACTGCAGAGCTGGAATGTAGCAGATTTTATCAGAAGCCACCACTTCTCAAGAAATGCTCCGGTTTAGATCAAATCTGCAACATTCCTGCTCCGAACTTCTCCGAACATCACGTGCATTCTTGCTCATTATGATTCCCAGCTAGTCCAGCGCTAGCTCATTAGTGAGTTAATGCATGTGTGATTCCTGCTGACATGTCGTGAGCTTTAACAGACAGGATGAAGCGATTCGAGGCTCCGCTCACAGCAAGTACGGACAAACTCTAGTAGGTTTGAGAGAATTGACAATTCAATAGCAAACCGCGAGGTCTCATAGGTGCTCCGTAGGGAAGTCATGAAAGTTAAGTAACTGGGCCCGTATTCACAAAGCTTCTTAAGCCTAAACGTTGCTCCTAATGATGAAATTCTAAGAACATTCTTAGAATTATGACATTTTCTTAGAATTTCCCCTTAAATTTAGGACAAAATCTTGGTAAAGATAAAAATTATTTACAAAACATCTTAGATCGAAAAAAATGGAGGAAGGAAGAAATATTCTCCAATCACTGAACGTAAAGCTAAAAGTAAACGCTGCTCTTCTGTCCAATTTGGTTTTCTTGTTGTTTTACTTCCTTCCATCTCTCTTGGATTGTTGGCTACAGACCATCCAGATGTGCAACTTAAACAGACTCTCCTGTAATCACGGTAAAAATTGGTAAAACCTGAGACATTTGCTCCCATCAATCTGAAATGGATTACAAGTAATAACGTTATAAAATAAAATATGGTAAATAAATGTAAAAACTTTAATATAGTAACTACTGTGTGGAAATTGGTTACTTCATAAGTCGACACATTTTTAACATTTAGCTGTTTTAATTATCTTTAAGACATTTAGCCTATGATAGAAACTTTGCACAAAGTAGTCTGTAGTCATGATTATACAATTTCTTTGTATACAAACATTATGATTTCACTGTCTGTTCTATTATCATATATTCTGTTTTCACAAAGAGTGCATTTTAAGACCTTTGCAGAGGTCAGAGTTTATTTTTTTATCAACCAATCACAGTCCTTGAATTGCTGCATCATCCCTAGTAACGGGGTTGACCACACCCCTCACTAAGATACTTTCCTTTCTCAGAGTTGACCTGAGAAGTTTCCTAAATCACTTTTAGTCTAGGACTCCCAGCTAGGACTTTTTAGGGCAAGATAGGAGCTCTGAGAGAATTCTAAGGGGCTTTGTGAATACAGGCCCAGATGTTCAGCATTTTGTGTGTGGCACAGTCTGTGGCGGTGTGTAAACTACATTGTAAGTGATTTGTCAGTACTGCACACAGGAGCGTTTTCTGGCTAATGCAAAGCTAATGTTTAGGACCCTGTGACCATGAACCTTCAAGAATTTTATTTCTTCTTTTTTCAATACTGTAAATGGTCAAGAATATATAACATATGTGCAAAATACACACACACACACACACACACACACACACACACACACACACACACACACACACACACACATTTTCTATTGCATGCATGCTCACAGATTTGAAACTAGCCATTAACTATTTGTGGTTTTTTGGTCAGAGTAGATGGAAGCAACATACTGCACGTATTCTCTGTCTCTCTCTCTTTTTCTTACACACAAACACACAGATTTATTCGTTCTTCCTACCCTGACTTTCCAGTCTGTGTATGAGCGGAAACTGGGATAGGGTGAGAATATCCACAAAACCAGGAGGAATCTGTGTATTGCATTTCCACACACACACACACACACACACACACACACACACACACACACACACACACACACACACACACACACACACACACACACACAAAGAGAACACAGAGAGAAGCTCTTTTTCCTGAGCACACTTTCTTATGACTCCGCCTCCTCTAAACCCCTCCTCTCAACATTTGACCAGACACAAACGGTTTACTTTGTGTCTCTGTGTGTGTGTGTGTGTGTGTGTGTGTTTCAGGTAAGAAAGTGTGGGAGGTGGAGCGAGGTGTGCAGAAGCTGCAGCTCGCTGGAAAACGGCTGCAGGTGAGAGCGGGGTCAGAGGTCAACCTCATGAGCACGGGGACGAAACCGGCGAAGCGCTCGTCCTTCAGACAGTCGCTACTCCCGTTCTGCTCAGATAGAATGCAGGTAACGTCTCGTCTCGTCTTCAGTACTGCGCTGATTACTTTACTAGAACAGCAGCTTGGACGTGAGCGCAGGTTTATTTATTAATATATGATAAAGGTGCAGAGTGTTTATCGCTGCTTTCACACAAATAAGGATTTATAGAGTGTGAAATACGGCTTACTGATATGCTAATTATTTTAATAATGACGTAATAGCACACTTCTGTAAACACAGTAATAAATTATTAGACATACACAAACACATGAAGTCAGTGAAGTTCCTCAGGCAGAAACCAGGGCCCGTATTCACAAAGCTTCTTAAGCCTAAAAGTTGCTCCTAGTGATGAAATTTTAAGAAAATTCTTAGAATTATGACATTTTCTTAGAATTTCTCCTTAAATTTATAATGAAATGTTAGTAAAGATAAAAATGATTCACACAACATCTTGGCCCTAAAAACAGCTCCTAAGGCAAAAATAGTTAAGAGTAGAGAGGAGGACTTTTAAGAGGCTTAAGAGTTTCTCTAGCAGAGGACAAAATTGCAGAAATAAGAAATATTCTCCAAACACTGAACGTAAAGCTGAAAGTAAACGCTGCTCTTCTGTCCAGTCTGGTTTTCTTGTTGTTTTACTTCCTTCCATCTCTCTTGGATTGTTGGCTACAGTCAAAAGTGTAACTTAAACAGACTCTCCTGTGATCATGTAAATTGGTAAAACCTGAGACCTTTTGCTCCCATCAATCTGAAATGGATCACAAGTAAAAAAAAAATCTGTCTGGTAAATAAATGTAAGAACTTAGATATAGTAACTACTGTGTGGAAATTGGTTGCTTCAAAAGCTCTCTGAGGGAATTCTAAGAAGCTTTGTGAATACGAGCCCTGGGCTGTAAGGTTACACAACGCTTTTGTTGTGATGCAGCACCATCTAGTGTTCAGAGTGTAAAACCTCAGCCTACAACCCTGATGATTATTCTGTTTCATTTTGTGTTTAGTGTTTTCATGAAATACTTGTATCAGTAATTTATATTACTAAATAGTTATTATTGTATTGTTTAATCTGACACTTGTATTGGTATTTGGTATTTAAGAATTTAATCTTAAAAGTAATCACCATACTAAATAAATAAATGGATATAAATTTGAACAGAAGCATGAAACATTTGTAACATAATTTGCATATAATTTTACAATTAATTTTTTGATGAAACCTGATGTCAGTAACTTCTCTCTCTCTGTCTCTGTGTGTGTGTGTGTGTGTGTGTAGGGAGGGTTCCTGACTCCACTCCTGCGTAGAACAGCTTCCGCTAAGCTCTCTCTGAAACGCTCTCCCTCCACACTCCTCATCGAACACGGCCGAGTCTTTCACAGGAGGAAGGTTCGCTCAAACACACCTCACACACTTCATCTGTCCCTGCACTCACTGTATAATCACTCTGCTTGTTTACACACACACACACACACACACACACACACACACACACACACACACACACACACACACACACACAAAACAGTCAGGTAAATGAGATGTTATTGGTAAATATTGTTAACTGATTATTATTATTATTATTATTATTATTATTATTATTATTATTATTATTATAACATGCATTTCACTGAATGTAAGTTTAATGTAAAACAAGTACATGAATGCATTAAACACTGAATCATTTATTAAGATGTTTCTCATTCTTATTCAGCTTATTATCAAAAATATAATCTCATATATAATATTATATATAATAAATATCCAGTATCTTGTTTCTTTTTTTTCATGTTCGGTTTAAGTCTCGTATTTAAAAATTAATGTAACGTGATTTTGAACTAAAAGTTTCATCATAAATTGATGAACCTTACACAATTAAGGTTCATCAGTTTATATTTACCTAAAATTAATGTAAGCTCTCTCAGCATTTAACC
Organism: Clarias macrocephalus; assembly: GCA_011419295.1. NCBI lineage: Eukaryota > Metazoa > Chordata > Actinopteri > Siluriformes > Clariidae > Clarias > Clarias macrocephalus. The sequence continues at coordinate 16,080 of JAAGKR010007226.1, read as the reverse complement.
ATCATCACCAAATAAACATTCAATTATTTTGCTTATTATTATTATTATTATTATTATTATTATTATTATTATTATTATTATTATTATTATATATGTATTATTAAATGGGATCTCTAATAATAATAATAATAATTAAATATTTTGTTATGATGATGATGACGATTATTATGATTATTATTATTATTATTATTATTATTATTATTATTATTATTTACCATTTTTATACACACTTAAGTCCATGTGTTTCTTTAACCCTTATCTGTTGATTAATTAATTGATTGATTAATTGATTGATTGATTGATTGATTGATTGATTGATTGATTGATTGATTTACAGGAGTGGGAGACGAAGACTTCATCTTGACCTGGACTCCTCATCTTCTCATCTTATACACATTCCTGCCCTGTTTATTATTATTGTTATTATTATTATTACTATTATTATTATTATTATTATGAATTGCACTGAAAATAATATTATTACTGAGCATGTGGATCATGCAGGAGTTTGTTTTTCATTGTAACTTTCTGTAAACGTATTTTGGGGTAAAATATTTCTCTAAACAAACAGCTGAGAGTTTCAGTTTCAGTCGCTTTATTCCTCCTCAATCTCATCTGCTTTACCGTCTCTTAAACCAGTGGAGAGAAAATAAGACAGGAATAAGTCCACACTGCAGTCTTAGTGTGTGTGTGTGTGTGTGTGTGTGTGTGTGTGTGTGTGTGTGTGTGTGTGTGTGTGCACGGTGAGAGTAATTCCCTCCACATTAACACTCGGCTCTGGGGTACCTCCTTAGTGCTGCACATTTTATATATAAGTCTGTTATTTTAATAAAGTTCCTTAATAATTACTTTTTTAAAATCCTTTTTTATGAAGCATGGAGTCGTGATCAGTGCAGTTTTGTAATCTGGTGTTTTTATATCATGTGAGGTTTTGTTCTGTAAAATTGGTAACTGTGGTTTGATGATGAATTTGTTTATAATGTTTGTATGATAAATAAAACTGTTGGATAACAAACTGGTTCTCTTCTGCTGACTATTTTGTATAATACTTTGTACAGAGATTATGTTTATATGTATATGTCAACTAGATAACAACCTTTCATTAAATATATATAATTGAATTATTGTATTTATAAAAAAAACTTTTACAGTCACGCATGCTGATGAAATCTAACATTAACATCAGAACGAACAGCTGCAGCCTGACTGATGGTGTGAGGACCAGATCTCAGACCAAGATGAAAAACACTTGTTCATGTATGTCAGTCAAAGTACAGAGGATAGGAGGGAAAGCTGTTTCTTTTCTCACTTCTCATCAAGCACCTGAGTGCACATTAGTACCACTAGGGGGAGTAATATGAGTAATAGTAGTGGTATTATTAGGAGTAATAGATTTAGGGACGATAGTAATAGTAGTATAAATAGTGATAGTAGTAGTAGTAGAAGGAGGAGGAGGAGGAGGAGGCGGAGGAGGAGGAGGCGGAGGAGGAGGCCTACTACTACTGTAGTATATGGAGCCTAAGCTTATATATGTAATGTGACACATTGGCCACCAGGAGGCACTACTCTCCCAGGTAAATGTTCAAACCCATCCCAGGTAAACACAACCGAACTACTGCTCAATCCCAAATATCCATTTCCTCCCAGGAAGCTAGATACTGATTAGTAGGATTATTATTATTATTATTATTATTATTATTATTATTATTAGTGATAGTCGTATGAGTCGACGTTTATGTGCTATTAATACTATTTGGGCAATGGCAGGTGGCGCGGTGGTATGGTGGTGGTGGAGTGGTTAGCACTGTTGCCTTGTACATCTTGGTTCCAGGTTCGAGTCCTGCCTCAGGGTCTGTGTGCAGGGATTCAACCTGTGTTTGGTGGGTTTACTTCCGAAGATCTACAGATTGAGTTAAAAAAAAAAGGTATGTCTATTTATTAAGCTAATTGGCGTTCCCAGGACACATATTTTATCGATATGCTGTTTTTTGTACTTTACTTTACTTGATAGCAAGGGTGAGCAACTGTAACCAGGAATAAGCAGTTTCCCCTTGGGGATTAATAAAGTTCTTCGAATCTTGAAAATTGACTGTAGTGTGTGAAAGTTGACTGGAGGTCCTACCATGGATGTAAAATGGGAATAAATACAATATTGACCTCGACGGTCCTTAGTTGGACTACAGAGATTTAGTCTTTTCAGTACTGTATATTTTTGCACATACTGTATTAGGGAAAGCTTTAGTAGTAAGGAGGACTTTTAGTAATAGCAGTAGTATTAGGGGCAAAAGTAGTAGGAGTGGTAGTATTATTACTACTAATACTATTTGGGGGAATAGAAGTAGTAGTGGTTTTCATAGTAAGAGTATTATTATTATTAATAATACTCTTAGGGAGAGCAGCAGTAGTAGGAGGAGTATTTCTAGTAATAATATTAGGGGGAATAGTAGTGGTGTTTTCAGTAGCAGGAGTAGGATTAGGGGCAAAAGTAGTAGTAATGTTAGTAGTAGGAGTATAGTAGTAACTGACCTACTTTGGAGCTAAAGCCTGTAGGTGTAACATCACAGATTGGCCACCAGGAGGCAGTACTCACTCAGGTAAATGTACAACCCTGTCCCAGGTAAACACAACCAAACTATTTCCCGATCCCAAATGTCCACTCACTCCCTACACCCGCACACCACCTAGGGGTTTATACATACTGACTTCTCCTGCCTATCTAGTGCACTACAGCTCAGAGACGGTTTATTTTGTATTTATTCAGGACTGGACCCTGTGCATGCTTCCGGCTCTCCTCACCGGTGTGTGTGTGTGCGCGCGCGCGCGCGCGTGCGTGTGCGTGTGTCACTTACAGAAATAATCAGAATGAGGAATTTAAAGGTCTCCCTGTGTCCTGGTGTGTGTGTGTGTGTGTGTGTGTGTGTGTGTGAGTACAGGCTCGGGGGTGGGGGCCTGGCCAGGAGTGTTTTCAATTGTAAATGAAGTTAGGTTGCGACACACACACACACACACACACACACACACAGAGAGAGACCGACAGACCAGGGCTGTGTCTCAGAGAGAGGACTAGTGCACTGCGGAGGGTGTAGGGAGCAGTGCGTGTCACACCCTGAGGAGGGCACTAGTGTAGGGGGGGAGGGGTGAATGGGGAAGGACGCAGCGATCCCAAAACAGGAAAGGAACCGAGGGGAAGAAAGGAAGGCTGAGCTGAGCTGAGCTCAACACCACAGGTGGGACGATGCAGGAGGGACATCCGCCTGTCTCCGCTCCCGAGTGATTCCTTCACTTCACTTCTCTCCAGTCTGGGATTATACACACACACACACACACACACTCACACACAGTCTGGGGTTTCTGCCGAGCCGGATCGGGTTTCCTGCCGGATTCTGTTTCCCCGTTTCGGATCTGCAGCAGGCAAGTGGAACATTACTGCGCTACAAAGTAACCGCGCGAGCGGCTCCAGTCCCGCGACTCGGGCTGCCCAGGAGGGGCTTGTTTCACATCCCGACTCAAGAAAAACAAGATGTTTGTGATCTGATGTGCTGTCTGGGTCAGTGTGTGTGTGTGTGTGTGTGTGATTATAAAGTTACTGTAGTTACACGTGTATCTGTTTCACTCAGCCTTTAATCTACAGAGTGACTTTATCATTACATCACTGCGGGCTCGCGCGCGCGGTCAGGACAGTAATCTAATAACCAGAAAATACAGATCTAACAGACACGGGGCACAAAACTGTGTGTGTGTGTGTGTGTGTGTGAGTCGAGTTTAAACACTGACTCTGATTCAGGAAGACAAAAGCAGCTTCAAAAACACCGAGCAGCCTGTTACAGTTAGTCAGGAGCAGCTTCAGGCTTGTGATCGACCCTGACTTTAGTGCCCGGGGTGGGTGTTTGGGGTGTGTTTTTAGGGTGTTCGGGGTGTTTGCTGTGTGTTTGGGGCAGTTACTCAGTCACCAGAAACATGTTGCTCAGAGATCAGAGCTTTAGATCAATTAAACATGAACGGTGTCACAGACCTGCTGTAAATCTGACTGTTTAACTCGTGAAGTTTTATATCAACATCAGATAAACTTCAGCCTGTGTGCTCCAGAAGTACAGAGTGTTAGTAATGTTTATCACGGCTACCTGCACAGTTAAGAGAGAAAGAAAACTCAACATTGACAAATCCGTGAAATCAGTGTTAAATGTTTTAAGATAAAAAGTTATAGTTAAGTTCTTTTATTTTTCAACTGCAGAAACATAAAGCAGTAGATTTTACAATAATTTATATATAAAACTAGCAAAACTCGCATATGGTTTTATTTAGTTTCATATATCAAACTAGTTACATTTAGTTATTAACCCCAGCGTTTAGTTTTATTTGGTTCCATATACAAACCAAGTTTCATTTCAGTGTCTGGTAAACTTTAGTTTTATATAGTTATATAATATTTAGCTTACGTGGTGCAGCCATGTTATTTTAGTAACGTTTATCAGTCCCAACGTTACAGTTTATAGGGAAAACTTAACACGGAAAAATCTGGGAAATCAGTTTTGAAATGTTTGAAGATGAAAAAAATCATAAAGGTCTTTTCTTTTTCTGCTATCAACATGAAGCATTAGACTTTACCATGTTTGTACTTTTATTTAACTGCTTTGGTTAAACAAATTTTTACCTCAGCACTAGCCTGCTTTAGCTAACGTTATCTTAGCGCTCAGGGACTCAATGGTGTTAGCATGTTAGCAACTTGCTATAAAAATGATTCATTTTATATATCATATGCATTTGTTTTACAAAAACTAGTTAAAGTAGTATTGTCTGATAAACTTTGTATGCTTTACAATACTCATAATATATTTTAAACGTAGAAATTAAACAAACTATAAAAAGATGTAACTGTGGAAATATGCAGATTCATGTATTTTCAAAACGTCTCTAGTTAATAATATTTAGTTCTTTTGTCTTTTGTAAATTCAAGACACATGTTTGAGTGATTTTGTGAGGAATTTTTTGCTGTGGTTTTACTCAGGTTACCTGCCTTCACGCACCCAGGACGTGCTTTTGTCTTTGCCCTTTTTTTTGGCCAGAAATAGTAGCAAAACGCTGTAAGTTTCTATTAGCTGTGTACCGCGTACTGGAGCTGCAGCTTCACACCTGTGACTCTTTCACTTCAGTACAGAGTCATTTTTATTTATGGTGAAACACAGGCTGCTGTTGTGGGTGTGTGTGAATTTCACTATGACCCTGTGACTCTCACCGCAGGGTTTATAATCCAGTTCAGCACACACTTTAGATAAGCTACATGTTTCTGCCTCAGTACACACAAATACCTGTGTTAACAATGTTTTCTATATTATATATATAATGTGTATAAAACAGAAACTCTGATTGTCCTGCCGCGGTGTTAGCGGGCGTCCCTCACCGCGCAACAGCAGTCATCATCGCCTTTTATGTTACGCTGTGAGGTAGGAATAATATATCTGCTGAGACGTTGGAAGAGCAGTGTGAGGAGCAGCAGCGAGTTGACCGCACGCACGCACGCACACACACACACACACGCACACGCACACATGGTAGTGAGCGTGAGGATGTGCACTCGGGTAAGCCTCGGGTCAGCTCATACTCTACAGGGACGATGTGTGTCACAGTAACCTGTAGTTCTGGGTCTGGGGTTTATTTTTACTTTAATGTTAATTGTGTTCGTTATCATCATAACAACGTTAATGATAATGTCTGTGGTCTGTCTGTTCGCCTGTTCGTCTGTCTGTAGTCCGTCTATGTATGCATACATGACTGTCTGTCTGTCTGTCTGTCAGACAGAGATGGACAGAGATGGACATTCACAGTCACTGTGTGTGTATTAGTTCCAGTGTTTAAAGAGTTGCTTTTGTTCTTGATCGAATTCATTTGCCTCTGCACAAACTGGCCAAACCAGCATCTCTCTCTCCCTCTCTCGCTCTCTCGCTCGCTCTCTCTCTCTCGCTCTCTCGCTCTCTCTCGCTCTCTCTCTCGCTCTCGCTCTCTCTCTCTTTTCATATTGTCAAAGCTTAGAAATAAGAACAAGAAAATAACTGAAGTATTAAAAAAACAGTATAAAAAGAGTAATAATAAATAAATGTATATCAAATAAAAGAGTATAGACATTTAGTCAAAGAGTTAAAGTGATTTGTGAACATTATTTAAAAAAAAGTGTATGAACATATCAGTAATAATAATAGTAACTCTCTCTCATTTCCTCATTACCTCTCTTGCTAAATTTCTCTCTCATATTCTCTTCCATTCATTCATTCATTCATTCATTCATTCATTTTCTCTCTCTCTCTCTCTCTCTCTCTCTCTCTCTCACACACACACACACACACACACACACACACACACACACACACACACACACACACACACACACACACACACAGCACTATATTT
>JAAGKR010007225.1:22966-38069 GCA_011419295.1 Clarias macrocephalus | reverse complement strand
CACACACACATACACACACACATACACACACACATACACACACACATACACACACACACATACACACACACACATACACACACACATACACACACACATACACACACATACATACACACACATACATACACACACATACATACACACACATACATACACACACATACATACACACACATACATACACACACACACACAAAAAAACAAACAAACACTCGTCAGGTTATGAGAGAGGAAACTGTGGAAACCTCCAAGAAAGCATAACTGGAATTCCACAGGAAGCAGGTACAGGCCTCACACGGTGCAAAAGCAGCACCGGTAAAGTAGGGCATACCACACACACACACACACACACACACACACACACACACACACACACACACACACACACAAGTAGCAGTGTAGCGAGCGCCAAGGAAATCAGAGCGCTGCTTGTATTTAAGCTCTTCATTAGGCAGGAATGAAAGACGAAATGGACAATTTGCACACATGGCCGCTCCTTCACAAAGAGTGGTTACATACCCCAATGTTCTCGCTCTAAGACACACACACACACACACACACACACACACACACACACACAGTCTCCACCTCCATCCAGCTTTCGTTTCTAACCTTTCACAAACATAATTACTAGTTAGTCTTGTTAAGTGAGGTGGAAAAGCTCGCTGGAATATTATTTATGTTTGTTGTCGTTATAGTAACCGTGAGTTAGGTGGAACGCTCGCTAGTAGCGCCGCCACTCTTCTGGCTCAAGGTGCGCTGGTTTTTGTAGAAAAAAGATGAAGAAAAGGAAAAGAAAAAAAAAAACGAACAAGAAGCCCAGCTCTTTACACACACACACACACACACACACACACACACACACACACACACACTTTCCCATCACATCAATTAGCGCTCTGCTAGACACTCATGCACAAGCATGTAACATTACATTACACAAATCCTCATTCCTTCGGTTGCTCGGTCACGGACGCGTACAAAGAGTAAAAATTCAACACCGGGTCACAATTATAAAGAAGAAAAACAACCAAAGTCTATAAAAACTTTGTAGCATGAAGCAGTCAATAATTACATTTTTTGTCACCACTCATGAAATGAGTCACTGTATTTATTTATTTTATTATTGGACATTGTTTTGTCCTAATGTACTCAATATGTTTTAGAGATTTTTTTAGGCCAGTTTGCTGAAACCAAAAGCGACGCAGGGTTACTGTAGGTCGCTTTTAAGTTGTTTTACTGGTGAATATTAATTTAGCAGTTTTTATGGCTGAGCAGTAAAGAAATGAAACACTAAAGATTAAAGAGCGCTGTGACGAGAACATAAAGACAAGTTACACTTGCTGACCTCAATGCCTCTCCTCTGAGGTTTATAAAAGCAAAAAAAAAAAAAAAAAAACCCTTGCACACAATAATATTTCATTTTGACTTGATTAGACATTCTGTGGTGTCCATTCATGTGTGAAAATGATTCCTGGTGCTCCCAGAGCCGATCTCTCACACTCCGAGTCCTGGAGTATGTCCGTGCTATCAGAGGAGAAACCCTCCATAGATGTGATGTGCTGGTGATTCAGGACATTCAGGTGGTCATGTGACTTCATTTTATCTCCACATAACGTTGCTGAGTCTCGACCTGAGCGACTGAAGCGACCCCAGATCATAACACTGTCTCCAGAGGCTTGTACAGTGGACACTATGCATGATGGGAGCATCGCTTCATGCGCTTCCCTTCTCACTCTGACACGCCCATCACTCTGGAATAGTGTCAGTCTGGACTCATCAGGTCACATGACCTTTTTCCAATCACTCCAAAGTCCAAAGTCTTTATCTGAAGCCTGGTGAGTCTCACTAACAAGTGCTTTTCTTATGGACCCACAGCTGTTTAGTCCCAATCCTTCGAGTCCTCATCACATTGTGTGTGTGTGTGTGTGTGTGTGTGTGTGTGTGTGTGTGTGTGTGTGTGTGTGTGTGTATGGAAATGCTCTCACTTTCACTATTAAACACCGCTCTGGTTTCTTTTATGATGCAACGTCCCCAAGCATTTAAATGATCCTCGATTACCTTCACTCATAAGTGCTTAATGAAGTGTTTGCCATACAAGGGAAGGCTGTCAAAAAATATATCAACACTTTCAACACATCATCTTCTGACCAGTCAGGATACAGAATGAAGAGAGACAGGAGACACTTACAGGAGCTTTTCAGAGCAATCAGGTGAATAAGATGATTAGTCTACAAAACATTTGCCAGTAATACAGTCTAATTATATTAATTACATTTTAATACATTTAAAAATGACATCATGAGATAAATGACAAAAGATGAGAAGGACGGTCAGCTATTGAATTCGCTTTACTTGAGAATTCATACCCAAGGGCACCACCAAAACAATATTTCTAAAAGATGCTCAGAAGATGATTTTATTAAAAAGCAAAGTAGCCTAGGATTTAAAAAAAGTCAACATCCAGAATCTGGGAAAAAAATGTACAAAGAAAAGGCAACATGAGGAGGCACACTGAGAACAAGCTTGAGGATACTGAGAGTTCTCCAGAATGTCTGAAATAATCAGGTATATTATAATAAGATGGGAATCACCAGGGATCACCCGATACCACATCATCACGATACTTAGACGCTGATTCAAAAGTATTGCGATTCTGTAAATATCACAATTTTATAAATCTCTTAATTCTCTTAAAATGAAACTTTTTAGTATTTTGTTCTAATTCTAAACAACAATTCTAAACAAATGGTGTCGACAGTTTAGAGCAGGATTATTAAGGAACTGTAACATTTTAACCACCTCAAATGCAAACGTATCTAAATTAAAGAAAATTTTTGCCAATTTAACTAAACCACCCTGCAACCATGAGGACTTATTAGGATCAGGATGCTTTCGACAAGTACCAATGAAATGATTTCAGTTGCAGAGTACAATGATATGATCATAAAATGATTCTTGATGCATCTTGATTTAATGCCTTTTTTAACACAGGCCCTCTGGTGTAAATCATTCGCTAGGAAAATTTTAATTGCTCCAGAAATTTACCCTTTACTTTTTAAGAAATTTAAAAACGTCATTTTTAAGTAAGGGCTCATGTTCAAGCCAGTCGACCAGAAGGCCACTTTTCTCCCGACCCCAGATGGAAAGATGCAAATTCTCATTCTCACAGTCATGATCATCACCACCGCTAGACAACTGGTGTAGCTGTGTATCTGAATACATTGAGAAAAAAGAGCCACATCATTTAATAAATCAAAATACACCTAAGAAGCGAAAGTTATACACCTAACGTACACGGATTTATTTTAGCTTACGCTGCTTATTCCTCTTCGTTCTTCTGTACATTTTATACAGAGTCTCCCTTAAAGCCTTTCATTCATTCATTATCTATACTGCTGACCTGCACAGATCTGTGTGTACCCATAAACTCAGAATCATTAAATTAATGTATCATTTTATAGACCATGATGTAGCTGAGCAATGACGAACGGTTCCAAATACCTCTACAAACAGGGAGCCGGAGCGAACAATCTCAGCAGGTTTTATACATAAAAGCATTTGTGAGTCTGAATGTACGTTTAAATACAAAAAAGTTTGAATATGAATTCAAGCAAGAGAAAAAAAATAAATGCACTTTAGACATCGGTGAAGTTGCAGTAATGCGTCAGTAACGGAGAAAATGAAACGCGCTACTTAAAACTAAATTCCAAAGAGGAATTTCTTTCTTCTCTGCTTCATTTCTGCTTCTCCCTCCACACCACTCTCTCAAGTTCCAATCAGAAACCATATCATTGTGGTGTTACCACACTCATCCTGGATCTGATGTTCTGAACATTCTGTCCATCCAGAACAGAGGAACAAACACACAGACACTTTATTCTGCACTTGACATCAGTTCTACTCCAACTGACCTTCAGCCTGGTTTCAAGGAAACACAACATACATGCAGGACGTGGCTGATCACAAACTACAGTACACACCATCAGAGGAGAGAGAGAGAGAGAGAGAGAGAAAGGGCAGGATTGAGACCTTCTCTTAAATCCACAGAGTTCTGGCAGAAAGCTATTGATGCTTAAGTTGCAGTTTTTCCCTATTTTTCCAAAAAAAGACAAAACCATCAGTGCACATCAAAAGTGCTTCGGTTCAAATTGGTGGTCAACCGCAACGACTTTCAGGGGACGATTCCAGTACCGATACGGAGGGCACCGAGGTCTTCGACCAATTAAATGCTGATACTGGATTGTAATTAAATGCTGGTGAGGTTTTGCTTGTAAAAATGTACTAGATTTCATTTAGACCATTAGCACTTGATTATCGGCAGTGGATTATTTTAAATTTAGTTCCTACTCCTTAATCAAGCATGGGGCAGAATCATTCCTGCCTCAGTGGGCCTCTATTAGCGGTTGAGTTGTTAGAAAGAGCATTAGGTGCAAGAACAACTCTATGTTGCTAAACGGGGCAGCAACATCAAAATAATTATAAGACCAAGTCACTATTTATTTAGAACAGAACTGCATAGGCCAAGAGTGCTGTGAATCGGATTTTTAAGCATTGTGATATTTCATTTGATTTGTTTTCATTAGCTCTTATGTTTACTGTCTCTAGTAATTAAAAAAAAAATTAAGTACAGTGGAACCTCAAATTGCGAGTAACATGGTTTGCAAGTGTCCCACAAGACAAGCAAAGATTTTTAATAAATTTTGACTTGAAAAACGAGCAGTTCTTGGTTTACGAGTACCAAACATCATGTATCACACATGTGCTTCTTATTTTGACACCGAGCGTCACGTGACTACAACAGAGCCAATGTCTTAGTGCTCGTCTCTTACTGGTATAATCAGCATCTCCCTCTCTGTTTCAGCGTGTCTCCTATGTGCGCGCGCGCTTAATTTGATACAGACACACACACACTCTTTCCTTTACACCCCCCTCCCCGACTTCATACACATATAGACACACACACTCTACTCTATAGCGATTCTTTTCAAAGGTAAAGTGCTGGTTCATTTGATTTTTTTTTTTTACTTTATAGCAGTGATTCCATTAGTATGCGCTCACGCAAGTGTCATTAGAGAGATTTCTTTTTTCCCCCCATTAAAACAGTGTTTCCATTGTGTGTGTGTTTGTTGTAAAACTTAAAAAGCGAGGAGGGGGAGGGAGGTAGGAGTTTTACTGTGCAAGACGAGGTGATGGAAGGGGCTAATTCCACACACACACAAATACACAGTGTCTACGCGCACAAACGGAAACACTTATCTGTTGAGATTTTTTTTATATAAGGTAAAGTGCAGGTTAATTTGTTTTATTTTTACTTTATATATTGTATTAATTATTTTATGTATGTATTTTTTGTGCTGTGAAAGAGTTTTCATTATTTCTTATGGGAAAATTCGATTTGGTTTATGAGTGTTTTGATAAATTATGCTTATTAATTATGCTCGTAATCCAAGGTTCCACTGTATATAATACACACAGAAATACTGTGTAATGTCGGTTTTTGATTGGTTTAACGTCATGTCTCAAACAAGTGTTGCAGGAGTTTAACAAAACAAACATGAAGAAGCAGCTAGCAGTTTATTAATCTTGCAAAAACCGAGTATCTTCCTAGTACTTTGCAGACAATGTGAGCAGTTCGTTTCCTGCATAAAGCTGCGAGAAACTTAAAGCAGTGTGTCAATTATAGACCAATTTAATGGTCTATTAGCTTACCTAAATAATTTTAAAGGAAAAACGATTCTGAATGGGAAACGACGTACAGAAAATCAGATAATTTAATCTTCAAATGGACAGCTGGGAGAAAGCAAATCAACTCAAATCAATCAACGGTCTTAAAAAAAAAACTACACTCCTTTTCAGCTGATTATAGTTACAGTACATGTAGGGTTTCTCAGCAGTATGGGTCATGTTTAGATCATGTTTCAGGTTTTGATTGATCAAGTTAAAGGTTTGAGCGATCGAAATGTTCCAAGTTCAAATCTCTGTGCTACCATGGGATCACTGTTGCTGTATGACTGAACCGCATCCCATCTTACATAAAAGTGTCTGCCAAGTCGAGATCGGGGAGAAGAAAAAAAAAAAAAGATTCAGTTACATCACCCTTCTTTTGTGTAACTTCATGTATCGCTACACTGACCCTGAAACTGTTGTTTTTAAATTAATACGTTTGCATTTGATGTGTTAATACGTTACAGTTCCTCTATAATCCTACAGGGGGTGTGCTCTAAACTCTAACATCTGGAAATGTATGAAAGCATGATGCTAATTGAATTGGTGCCTGTGTATCATGATAATATTGTATCGGGTGGTCACATTGGGTGATTTTCCCATTTTCTATTCAGAATCGATGCACACTTGAATCATTTATGTAAACGTGGAAACCTTTAAAATGGTCTAAAATTGACAAATTCCTTAAAATGTACATCACAGCTTTTGTGGAAAACATGCGTCGTCCGCATAGCCTCGCATTTTGTGAGAGTATCGCTTCTGCTCCTTTTGGGATTAAGGGCAGTTTGTGCCATACCGCCACCTACTGGACTGGAGTGTGAAGCAGAAGACTGACACTAACGTGATCACTTTATATAACAAATGACTTAAACAACGAACAACACAAAGTTACAGAGCATTTAAATGTTTATTATATATAGTTTATAAGAAACGATTTAATATGTCACAGCCTGTTAGAAATATAGCCGCTTGAGAGAAATCACACAAAGTGCGATTGAAACATCAAAGGCTGAACCGACAGTCTGAAGCTAAAACTCACAGCTCCATGGGACGGCGGAAAACCCCGCGCTATAAAACCGGCTTCAGTAAATTGCTCTGAACAATCGTTTTTACGGCTTGTCTATGGCTGAATCACTACTAACTGATATAAAACTATGAAAAAGCTTAAAATGTTATTTGTGTGCACTGTCGGAGTCACGGGTCCGGCTCTCAGACTGCTTGAATCGCTGTGCGTCTCTGAGCGAGTGATAAGGCATGCGAGCGTGTCCTTCCTCCTGTACATACAGACTGTTCTTTCTTTGAATAGGTGCTCAGTAATAATGACAAACCTGGAAATGTTGAGAGGTGCGGCGTCTTTTGAGGCATGAATGTGCATGTGTGTGTGTGTGTGTGTGTGTGTGTGTGTGTGTGTGTGTGTATTTTGTTTTAAATGAGGTAAGGTTCTACAGATGATCTCATCACCAAGCAGACACATGACCCACTTGGGCAGGAATGTAAGATTATCATCAACAGAATTACACTGAGGAATGATGGGGGGGGACTGAGAGCGGAGAGAGCACGAGAGAAGGGCGAGAGAGAGAGAGAAAGAAAATTCTCTCAATTGCCGAATGATGTTAAATCTGATGAAACCGAGGACCTACATTTAGAACACGCGTGACTCAACATAGCCCTTAGCGCTGGTCTGTTTTTGGTATAAATCCTTACATTAGGGGAAAAAAAACAAAAAAAACTTGCACTCCTGTATCCGGAGCATAACAGTTCAGAGCTCATGAACATGACCTTGAATCATCTAAAGAGAGGAGAGATGGATAAACCCGATACTGACGGAACGAAGGTAAAGTCTTTGCTCGTCTGTCCGTCATCATCCATCCCTCTACCCATTTCACTTTATACATACGAGGCAACAGCGATGGAGCTTCAGCCTCATGTTGTGCGCATCTATTCTCACACACGTACAAAAGCACAATTTGTGAAAAAAAAAATAGAGGCCGTCATTGAACTTGGCGTGTTCGAGGTGAAATGAGGCAACCGACACGTAACTGAGCGCCTACAGTGCAAAGCTTTTTATAACGTCCGACACACACAGTGGCGGTGGTGCGACATGCCGGAGTCGAGCCGTGATCCGTACCGATTCCTTCCCATGTTTTACTCACACACGTGACCCGTGGATTAAGTGAGAACTTTGACCATCATATATGTGAAATGGGTCATTTTACTGTCTTTATGGTGTTCTATTTAAACACCGGCATTGAGCTAAAAAATCGATTGGATTCCTTTTCACTTGAGAACTTCCTTCTACTCGTCTGCTCTGGTTTGGATCACCAGATCACAACAACAAAATCCACCCAAGGTCGCACAAAAAACCCACTCGGGTCAAGGAATATCAGGACCAGAACTCGTACTGTAGCTCATTTCTTTATTTTACTCAAACGAGCCTAAAGGTTCATTACCTGCCCACCTGAGATGCTCCAAACCAGCCACATTATTACTGTTTATTAACACTAAAGAGTTCAAAAACATATTCAATAACAAAAGGACCACGTCAAAAAAAAAAAAATGTAAAGAATTGTAAACAACCTTCATGCCTTATTTACATTACATTGACCTGCTGGGGGGCGCGGCTGGGCGTGTCCAGTGGGCTGTGGTGCTCTGGTGCCTTTCTATCGCAGCCAGTATTGGCTTTTCCGTGAGACCAGCATCGATCTGATTCATGTCTGAAAAACCCTGATACAACCTAAACAGAGTTCAACTGTGAATCTGCTGCACTGTTAAAACAAAGTCCCTTAAATAAAGTCTAACAAGAGGTTAAAGACTACCATGTGCTTCCTCTGAGACACACGAGGCCAATCAACTGCATCATTTTAAACTGCTCTCATGCTGCAGAACTCGCTCAGAGGAAGCCTTATCCGTTCCCATCACCAAGGCCCAGCTCACACACACACACGCACGTTTGTCTAGCGTCGCTCCGATCGACAGAGAGAGAGAGAGAGAGAGAGAGAGAGAGAGAGAGAGATGAAGTATCTCGCAGGCCAAGGACGTCTGCGGCATCGTCAGGATTCAAATGTATAATCTCCAGGCAATAGTGCAAACGGATTTCTGCGTATTTCTGCGTCACTTTGTAGTCGGGTCAGTCAACCGCTTCACACGCTGGCCTGCAGGGGAGCCAAATACGACTCGTCCATCCCGCAGAACAACTCTGATAATCATCATCACATCTCACACCTACAAGACAGACGTAAGTACTGACAAGATTGTGTGTGTGTGTGTGTGTGAGAGAGACTCAAAGTTAGCAAAGGGAACCGTGGCTCCGGGTTTAGTGTACGCAGGAAGTGAATTCACAAAAGGCTCAAAAAGCAATCATTAAACTCGCACGAAATTTCCTTCCACTCTCTCGCTCGCTCACACACACACACACACACACTTACTAACCTTGTAGGATTTCAACCGGACAGCATGCAGGTGATTATTAGAGTACGTTTATTACTCAAAATGACTCCGCGAGTGTAGACTGCGTCAGCGCTTTAATTCACGCCACAAGCCGATCGACATGTGAAGCTTCGATGACCTGCGACCTGAACTCTCTGAACTATTTAATATTAACAGCGAGGCCCCGCCCCCTCTCCCATCCATCCCACATGCTCCCAGATGGGGTTTTCCACAGTGGCCTCCATACTGTAAGTCTGGAGTTTTTAATATCAAAATACCCAGTTCTTATCTTAACAGTTCATGTCCACTGATACCGTAAGTCCTCTACATACGAACAAGTTCCGTTCTGAGAGCTCGTTCATGAGTCCAATTTGTCCGACAAACATCGTCTCGGGACTGGGATACGAACACAATCGGCTTCACACGGTATAAAACCAACATGTTCCATGACCTCGTCCTTGTTCTTTAGAATCGTGCCAATGGTTAAACTCTTCATTTTAAAATGGACAAGCAAAGTCTGCCCTCTTTCCACCTCGCTCCATTCTCAAAATTATTTTCACTTTTGTCTCCATCATTGCCCGGCGCTTATTAGCAGTACCGGCTACGTCACCGTTGCTTTTACGCTCACTTCCGGACATCCTGGGATGGACGCTGCGTGCACAGGACGATGTACGCCAGAACATATGTTCACATCTTTGAAAGTTCGTAACTCGAATGTTTGTATGTAGGGGACTTGCTGCGTCCCTTATATATTTACTAGAATTCACTTTTTGTACCATTCCGCTAACCTGTGTCCGACGTCGAGTTTCATTAATAACATTATAACATGATCAGCTTGGGCGGCACGGTGGTGTTGTGCCGCCCAAGGGTCCGGGTTCGATCCCCGGCCAGGCTCAAATCCCGTTTCTGTGTGCATGGAGTTTGCATGTTCTCCCCGTGCTTGGTGGGTTTCCTCCGGGTACTCCGGTTTCCTCCCACAGTCCAAAGACATGTAGGTTAGGCTAATTGGCGCTCCCAAGTTGCCCGTAGTGTGTGAATGAGTCAGTGTATGTGTGTGTTAGTGTGTTGCCCTGCGATGGATTGGCACCCTGTCCAGGGTGTATCCTGCCTCGTGCCCCAAGTCTCCTGGGATCGGCTCCAGGCCCCCCGTGACCCTGAATACAGGATTAAGCCGTATAGATGATGAGGTGAAAGTGATAATCATCTTGTCAGATCCTTTAATAGGTCAAATCCGCCTAATCCAGCTGTCCGGGTAACACGAGCGAGGCTCAATCAGCATTTATTTACACTAGTGAAGCAAAATAAACAGATTTTTCCTTAAATATTGGGTCTGTTTCAATTTTGTATAAGGAACCTTTGTTTAATAAGTGACATCACACTCGCAATCTGATATCCAGCGCAGTTATACTGAATATCAGAGCCACATATCAACACTGAGTGAATATTCTCATGGAACGCTGGTTAATCAGTGTATCATCAGAAACTAAATCTAAACTTACTGTGGAAGGATGCATTCTTTCAGACGAGCGAACGAAGTGACAAACTGCTCTCCATCACTGCTGATCTCATCCCGAGCTGAAACAGAAAAGAACAAACGGCTCGACTTGAGTATTTATGACACTGTATGACTTTTTGAACTCTGTCCATCAAACTCGTTCATGCACTGTACCCGAAATGACCGGCAACTTCCCAGAAAACTAAATTAAAAAAAAAATGTAAAAAGGTAAAAGAATTACAAATTTTGGAACTAAAGTGTTATAATTACCAGGATAAAAAAAAACCCAGCTGGAAAAAAAAAAGAGAGACCGGCAGGGATTTCATTCAATGATTTTTACCAGACACTCTTCAGAATAAACATCCTTAAGAGTCACGCCATGCCTCCTTAATCATCCACACACACACACACACACACACACACACACACTGTCGACCTCCGAGTCTGACAGTGTCAGCGTTTATCCTCTCTCACTACTGAGCGCGGTCGCGACGCGGGACTTAAACTACAGGTGATGCGAGGACACTAAAGAGACGTGCGTGATGTGTTCAGGAATTCTGCTGCGGCTTTCTGCTCACTGGCAGATGTGCGTCAAACGAGGACGTCACACCGGGAGGTTTATAGAGCTCGCTGCAGGGAGGCTAAACACACGGAAACTACGTTTATACGCCGCAGGAGTTTTTCCGAAATATGGTTAAATCATCCGCCTCTGACTGGCCTTTTACAAACCTTTTTTTTTTTTTTTTTTCTGGTCGAAACGCAGGATGGATTTCAGTGTTTTATTCTCTGAATGATGATTAATAAACTTGATGGACTTCAGCTTTATTAGCTCATTTCGTATCATTCTTTATGATCGGTATGTTACGGTTCACTTTACTTTCACGAATTCAATAAAATGTTATTTGTATCACTGTTTTAACATCATTGTCGCAAAAAGCAGCTTTACAGAATTATGAACTTATGGAAATAAACCGGAACAAACATTTCGACTGCAATTAGCAGTTTGTCATCACTACCGCACTGGCTTGTGGGTAAGAAAAGACACATAAAAGGATGTTTAAATTTGCTGGGCCATTTTCACGACTATTTTGGTTCATTTGGATTAATGCATTAAAGCGATTTTCAAAATGTCCTAATAATTCTAGAAAATATTTAGACGAGGGCGAGTTACAGTTGATCCGCACCCTGGCTGATCTTATTTTGATTAATTTTAGAAAAGACAAGCACATACATTTTTCGACATCATCTTGCTTCTCAGTAAACTTTACCGGTCTGTCAACAAGCTCCCGTATTCCCTCATTACAAATGTTTCGGGCTGCGCTGTGAGCCACGAATGCGCTGCTGTCTGTAATTCATCAGAAGTGAATCTTCGTCCTTGCAGGTCGGCTTTCAGAGGACCGAACTGGGGAAAGTCTTAAACTTGAAACGTAATATAGCTGGAGTGCGCATAATTTTTGACTCACCCTTATATTATTAAGTATACGCCTCATGCATATGGATTGTGTTAATTCAAACATTTGTAAATGTTGATTCAGGCTTCAAAACTCAAACAAGAGGGAAAAAAAAGGTTTATAAATGATAAACGTTTCACCTGAATTATGTTGGAACAAAAAAAAAAAAAAAAAAACTAAATCTTCATCAATAACCAGAAATTTGTACAAATGCGAGATTCTTTGTCCTTTAATAAAGATTTTTTTTCAACCCCACTTAGAAATTCAACTTGATGTAGCTTTAGCTATCGTTGCCGTGGAAACAAACTCTGTCCTGCCTTGCCCTTTTCTTCCACAAACCCGACTCGACATTCACCTCCAACAAGATTCCGAGCAGCAAAATCGGCTCCTTTACACGTTCGGCTTTGTGAAGCTCACGTTACAGAACAGAACGTTTAAACGGTGAGATCAATCACGTGGAGGAACGCGGTGCGCTCAGGATCGGTTTCCTTTTTTCTGAAAGCGAGATTCCTGTTAAAGCCACTAAACAGGATTAAGATAAACAGCAACAATTCGCTTCTTTTCTGTTCCTTTCTCGTGTTACTGACCGATTCGTGCTCATGCAACCGGAACAACCCTGTAGGACGTGTTCAGGTTTGGTGATATCGGTCATATTTAAAGATGAATGTCGGAGGGAAAAAAAAAAAAAAAAAAGCAACAAACATGGGTTTGAGCAGAAAATGGGAATTGAGCGCTTGAGGTTTAAAGCGTAGCTTTAGGGCATCGTTATTACACACTTCAGCGTCTGCTCGTCATAGGGGAAGGAAATGTGCCGTAGAGATCAAATTACAGTTCTCACAACTCTTAAACGCGGAATAGTGGTGTAGTGCTTCAGTAGGGGAAAATCAGAACAATTATTTATATATTATAGATAAAAATTTATTCATTAATTTTTAAACAATGAAAAAAAAAACAATAATGAAAAAGTGATTTTTTTTTCCTTTTACATTTTGAATCAATTAAGTACAAAAATCTAATTAACATCTAGGTAACAACTTGGATTTAGTTTGGAATCTCAATTTATTGAAAAATGTATTTCTTTAAATAACGGAAAACGCACATCACCACCAAACAGGTGTGTGTACGTGAACATGATCATAAACCCCCCTTTTTTTTGCAGCACGAGCGCGTTACGGCTTCCTAGGAAGTTATGAAACTGACAACTTTAAACTGTGAACTGAAATGAGGGCTGATGGATTCAGTTATGTATTATGACTCTTTGGTGTGGTGATACATAATTATTCTGTAAGTTTCTATATGTTTGCATTTGAGCTGGTAAAATGTTGCAGTTCCTCTATAGTCCTATAGGTGGTGCACACATTGGCAGGCAGTACAGAGTCCTGTGTAGTAGAAGTTAATTATTTGGTACATTTGTAAAAACATCATATTTAAATCAGAATATTTATGGATATCGTGACATTATCGTATCGACTGATCCCTGCTGTTTCCCGCCATAAAGTTTTTGAGTTTTGAAACGGTCTGTGCTGTCCGGGTTCGACGGATAGTGTAGATTATCCTCAAGGTAAAAGAAACCAGAGCTGCGCTGGATCTTATGAAGCCCTGCGTGAGCCGCAGTGTGAAATCAGACAGAGGTTACTTTCATGTGTCTCAGAGGTTTGGCCCATCCTTCCAGGGAGTCATGTGAATTAGGGCAGGAGGGTGAGGGTTCGAGTCCCACCACTGCCTGGTCTTCGAAAGAGACCTCATACGACCCAGCCATGGCATGGAATGCGGGTCCCAAGTCCGGTTAGAAAAAATTGGAGAATTGAAACGGAGCGTCCGCGTTAAAACCTGCGCTGGATCTTTCGGGTCAAACAATCCAATGTGCGGATCCCCAGGACGAAATGGATAAAACCCAAGAAGGGAAAAAGTGAATCATATAATAACTTCACTGCACTGAATGTTGCTTTTGTACATCATTAAGACAGACGCGTCATGAAGACAGACCCAGCGTGGGAAAAATAAAACCATCCGAATCCCGCCAAGTGGTTTCAGCATCTACTATTCCTCACGCAAACCGTTTCTCCTCCTCTGTGGTCGTTTCCACGGAGACGTTCTCTTGTGACTCATCAGCTGAAGGGGGCGCTGGCTCCCCGGCAGGGGTTCTGCACTGTTTAAACTGCCACAGATGTAGAGGAATGCCCAAATTATTCACACACAGCATGGAGCGACATAATCGTTCAAACGAGAGGCCGCAGCGAAGAAGGTGGTAGGAACAAGAAAACTGAGCTGTGAGTAATCTGCTCAAAAAAAAAATGCCTTAAGAGACTGGACCTGCAGAGGCGCCGAATAACACATTCTGTAACTCTGGAAAAACCTGCCTGTGCAACATAATAATCACACCCTGTTACCTGCCCTGCACACAAACAGACAAAATGACAACAGGAATTCAGCAACACCGTCACGAAAACTTAGAAATGTCAGACTGGGTCAGCACCGATGAGCACGAGTGAGTGTCTGAGGGACACGACGGTGCCGGACTGTGACCCAACACACACACTCAGGGTTCACCGTCAAATCAACGACAGTTAATCTGCACACACACACACACACACACACACACACACACACACACACACACACAAAGCTGTAAAGAAAGACAGAGGGAGGATTCAGGACTGGGTTAGTCTGCACGTGCAGCTCTAAAACTCAGATCTGTCGGTCTCGAGTCCTTATATGGCCAAAAAGAGAAGAGCTTGTTCTCTTAAATCCATCTGGTTGGCATGAGTTGAGAGCAAATAGCCAAGTGGAGCCATGGATATGGCAAAGCAGATAAAACTTCACTTGAACACACACACACACACACACACACACACACACACACACTTCACACACAGATGACACAGACACACATAAACACGCATACACATACTACGCACACTACACATATACTCAAACACTCACGCACATACACTATACACAAATATAGTCACACACAAACTACTTATCCTACACATACAGT
>JAAGKR010007225.1:0-20369 GCA_011419295.1 Clarias macrocephalus | reverse complement strand
GGTGCGCTGCAAAAACTTGCGGTTTGTAATCCGTCACAACACTGCACATAACTTCACTGCTGGTCTTCAGGCAAAGTTTCATTCAATTCTGTCCAGACAGTTTTGCGTGATGCTGTAACAAAATCAGGCTGGACAGACTCAGACATACGGACAGAAACTTTTCTGAAACTGATTTCTTTTGGGTTTCAGGTAAAGTGATTATTGAAAGAGCGACTTCTGACTGATGCAGAGACAAACTCTACAAACTTTTCCTGAGATGCTTTTCTTTTCAGGAGGTTTGTAAAGAGTCGTTTTTTACCTCCCATTATCTAGTGTGTGTGTGTGTGTGTGTGTGTGTGTATATATATAAAAGATCTGAGCTGATAATCAGTTTTTAAAACACTCAATAACTTGACAGAAACAACCATGTGAAGGTCAACGTTAGCAGTACGTCTGTATAAAGTGTGTGTATGAGGTTTGATGTTTTCGCCTTTATAAGAAAGCTCCCCGACATTTCGCACTATTTCGTTAATCCAAGAGAGTAAAAGAGAGAGAACGGCAGAACGGACATTCACACTGACTCATCACAAGGGTGGAGTTTCCCCCAAGACACTGCAGGACAAGGGTTATCTCTAAACCATGATGCAACCACTGCACAAGATTTCGGGTTTATATTTAGAAACGGTCTGTAGTCAAAACGTCTCTTTCGGCTGAAGAGCAAAACGCCGTCCGGCTGCTCCGCCGGTTCAAACGCAGCTATTTAACGTCCGTGTCACATGGGCAGGAGAGTCTCGCGATTAATGTAAGAGGAGATGCTCGGGTTCAGTCGGAGGAAGAGCGATGTGATCCTCGAGGGTGGCGTGAGGACGTCCGAAGCGACACACACAACGTGACATTATTAAGCATTGTGTCACACATGAATAACATGAATATGATCAGAGACGCGAGAGATGTAGAGACTGACTCACCGCAGCACATGGACAAGTTACACCCATTTAATACGCAGCATGTTTAAGATCCGACACTGATACGATCTGAAATTGAAATTAAATACAGGATATTGTGTGTGTGTGTGTGTGTGTGTGTGTGTGTGTGTGTGTGTGTGTGTGTGTGTGTGTGTGTGAGAGAGAGCTTGTTCAAGGAGAGAAGAGGTGCGCAAATACACAAATCCTTGCACAAATACACCAAGTGCTCTCTGATAGACGTGCAGAAACAGACAAACAGACAGACACACACACACACACACAGAACAGACACCAAGACCCAGACAGATAAACAAAACAAACACATACGCCAGATTATATACAGTATATATACACACAGTATCTCACAAAAATGAGTAAACCCCACAAACATTTTAGTCCAGTTGTCTCACACACACACACACAATATCCTGTATGTAACATCTAATGGAACAAAACATTCTATTCTAATTATCTGACACACACACACACAGTTCTTTTGCTAAACGCGTGTGGTTACTCCAACATTCCTGTCCTCTTTTTTACCAAAATTCTTATGTCCTCTCAGATCTGCCTCAAACAATAACTTTACATGACAGGAGTGAGCAGGAGAAAAAGTGTGTGTGTGTGTGTGTGTGTGTTGGAAGCGAGCAGGAGAGGAATATGAGGATTTGAGATGAAAATAAACACATTTCAGGACTGTGTGTGTGTGTGTGTGTGTGTGTGTGTGTGTGTGTGTGTGTGTGTGTGTGTGTGTGTGTTGAAAGTGTTGAAAATCTCTATAGCTAGACCAGATTGTGCTGGTTTACACAAAGAAACAAAGATGAGAAGTGTGTGTCTGCATTATTATTTTTCTCCGCACTCGGGTACACTTATGCATTTTCACCCTCCGTTACAGCAGGTGGCAGTACGCACCCAGGTGGTTTGAGTGTGGCCATTAAACATAAAGAGAAGAACAGAATGAGGCAGTTAATCGTTTCGCTATTCCTAATATAGCTGTACCAAATTTTAATCCATTCTAGAGGCGTAGAGAAGTTCTAAAGGTGAGATTTTGTATTGTGAAACGCTTTGTTCCATAGGAAATAATGTAAATGCAGGTAATCCGTCCCATCCACCCAAGAATATTACTAAAATTACCAAGTTCCAATACTATAATCATATTTTTGCATGTAAAACTAAAAAAGCATTTAGAAAAGACATGTAAATGAATGAATATAAATAAAATTACGTTAAATAAACTATAAAATAGACATTAAACATCACTTAACCTTAATTTATGATTCCTCTCGGCACCGGCTACTTTAAAAACCAAACTGAAAGCGGCTCCCTTTTCTTCTTGCTACCATCCTTGATGACCTTCATGGGACCCATGGTGCTACGTCTTCACTAAATCTTGCACACAATGCAAAATAAATAAATAAATAAAAACCCTGCAAACTCTCAACTCTTGGTTTTCCACTGATGCAAACCAGTTTTTTTTATAGCTCACGGATGTACGCACCACTTAGCTGGCATTCAGTTCGGCTCGGTTTGGCAAAAATGTTTAGTATGCAGAAAAACTTCGCTTCTTAAGGCGAACATTTGTGAGGTGGGATATCCATTTGCCAAGGTACCATTGTATTATTGATATTTCTATGCTATCAAAATCCAGGATTATGGAAAAACCTTACTGGATCCATTGCACTTTTTCAGGCAGGTACAGGACCTTTTGCATTGTCTGATCCTTCCAGAGTAGAAAAAGGTGCGTTCTAGCTTGACTGGAGTCTCCAAATTGCCTCTAGCGTAGGAATGTGTGTGTGCTTGCTCCCTGCAATAAGTTGCTACCCCTTACAGGGGCTACCCAACCTTGTGCCCCAAGTTCCTTCTAATACGCTCCTCTGGATAAGCAGTTTCGATAGTGGATGGATGGATGGATGAACTTGTGTGCATGATCTATATGGGAACATGGATACAACCTTGTTCTCCTTCGACCACTGGTAATTGTAAAGCTGTTTTTTCAATTGACGTAGCTGCTGATGAACTTCCCAGAAACTCTGCATGAACCATGAGGAGGATCCAAGAGTGTTACGCCATCAGTGAAACTTGATCACTACATGCCTTTCTCTGTAGGAGAGTTAAAGCCTTTCAAGTTCTCCTTCAGTCCATCTCAGTTCTTCTCCACATACTGGTCTGTGCCAAGTAAAAAAAAAACAAACAAAAAAAAACAAGTACCTACTTGTCCTTCATCCTGCCAATCACCCATTACAAAATGATGCACATCTTTCCCACGACAGCTTGTTAGATATTGTTTTCATGAGGAGTGTTAAAGCAGGATGACTCTGCACATCCAGAATTATGAGGACATGAAACAGTGTCCTGAGAACCAAGCACCAGGCTCAGCAGAGGAGTGGTGTACAGTGGTCCCAAGAGAAAGGGGGTCTTTTTATGAAACCAGAGTGACAGAATGGTCTTGTTGAAAAGCTACTGATTCTGAGCATACTATACTCCATGTTGCTGTACAAATAGTAATGAAGAAAACAAATCAAAGTTTTGCAGGAATATAAAGTCAAAGCATTTTTCTGTGTTCTGTCTCTTAGTGGAAAAAAATCATCAAAAACAGTTGGAGGATACCATTCAGTTGAACTTCTTGTTTATTTAATTCCATGGAGGGTGATTAAGCTCTAGTTCTATAAACCATCAATTTCTCCTTTTTTGGGTAAATTCAGAAGATCTGTCCCACCACAGTTCAAGGAATGTGAATCATGATTAATACAGTCTAGAAGTACATTACATGGATCTCCAGTACACTCCAGAAGTTTTGGTAAAGTTCAGCCCAACCGAGTGATCGTTCATTGTCCAGTTCCTGGCAAACATCAACAAACCTCATCGCCTCTTCAAGATATGGTGAGTTCAAGGTTTCGCTTAGCAAGGAATACTAAAATGTCCATGCCTAATGTGCAGGTTATGTTCTTCTCTGCCATCTAAAAGCCTTAAAATAAGAAACGAAACATTTTTATGCTTGTCCGTGGCTTCGGTTTACAAAAAAGGCAGGAAGTTCCTTACCACATTCTTCTAGTAGAATTGTTTAGCTTCAGTTGGCACTGATGTGATCTTTCGTTGTAGATTATCTTTTCCTATAGAATTTATTCTCTCTGTGTGGTGTCCTGCTGACCAAAAGACTTCACTCATATCCCACTGCTGATCTAGGGTTAGGAGCCTAAATCTCTAATTGTCCAAGAATTCATGATAAAAACAGCGAGTACAGGAGTGTTAGGATTGTGATGAGGGCTAACAGACAGTTATTGAGATACACAGATCAGGCGACATTACAGCGCAAAACATTATAACCCATATTGTGTAGGTTCTGCTTGTGCCACCGTGGCGGCTCTGGACCATCAGGGTCTGACTCCATGAGATCCGTGGGGACGAATCCTTTGGATGCTGTGGATTGCGCGGTGGATTAGACTTTTTTTTTGTCTGGTGCATCTCAAGCTTGATCAAATTGTGATCTCGGGAGTTTGGAGGACGTGTTGGAGGCCTTGGGGGCTTTTTCCCTGCCGGGCCCTGTGCACGACGGGCTGTGGTGCACTGGGTGTTCTGCCTTTCAATTGCAGAGCTAGTGTGGAGCCAATGCCCGATTTAGAACCAGTTCTTTGTTTTCGCACAGCCAAAGTACCGGCCTTTAGACCGAAAAACTGGTTCCACAGCGGCACCAACAACACCGTTAGACCGAAACAAAAAACCTTACGTCAGGTGCTGGGGCGGGATTATCAAGATCAACTAAAAGTTTGTGACTTAAAAAAATGGACTAAATATGCCTTGTGCAGCTCAAATGCTTTCTAGTAATGATAAAACCACGAGAACTGGTCGCAAAGCCATGTTGAAGGTAACCATTGTTGTTACCGCTAGCATTTTTTTCCTAGCACTAGCATTCCCAATATCATTGCCATTAGCATTGCTGGGAAAGTAGCGACGTGCAAGGCCAGATACAGTGATGTAATGACTAGCCCATGGAAAAACAATGGGACTAGCACCTGGTTCACTTTGCTGGAAAAGGGACTATAGCCAGCGTTACTTTTTCAGGAAGTTTGTGCTGCATTGGCTTTTCTGTCGGATTGGACCAGACGGACTGGCCTTTGGGATGAATCTTGGTTTCCCACCAATTTGCTGGTATATAACTGATAATCGTTGTGCCGTCATGTTATGGTTGATCAGTGTATAATCCGTCGAACCCATCGCAGTCTTTTTCCGCAGCCTATTGCAAACTTCAACAACTCAAGTACCTCTGAAGTATTGCAACGCTACTACAAGTCCCACCCTGAGACTAGTTCTGACCGTCAAAGTTTCACTCTCTGACACAGTTTATTTGCTTGTGTGTGTGTGTGTGTGTGTGTGTGTGTGTGTGTGTGTGTGTGTATACGCTTTTATGCGGCTCTATCGATACATATTTATATGAGGGTCGCTAAATTAATCATTTGGAATGGAAATCATTATGACTGGATTAACGGTCAAGAACACGTTCGATGGTAATAAGCAGCACAGAAAACAGATGGCTGGTGAATTGAGGATAAAGCTTCATCCACTTCACAGTACATTAATGTTAACAATAAGATATAGAGTTCCAACAACATTAAATATATGTGAGAATATACAAAATCGTGCGTCATTAAGAAGTGAGCCGAATTTGATGAAAGTCCTGCAAGTCATCGTGTACCTGCCCTGAATTATGAACCGCTCGAGGGAGGAAGTGGAAGCAGCCAATATAAGAGACCCGGAAACTTCTTACAATGAAACTGCTTTCCACCCATAATCCAACATTCAGAGACGAGTGGAAGGAAGCGGGAGGGACCTCGAAAGTGGCGCGACTATTGTCCTGAACGAGTGCATCTAAGAAACAGCACATAAAGATGATCTGATATGGAAATGGTTTGAACACGACCCGTTTGGTGGATGTCGTTTTGCTTACACGCGACGGCCATTGAATCCCTTTAAAAAGCCGCCCTTATATATAAACATCAACAGCCTGTAGAGTGAGCAGGAATGAGGAACGAGCCTCCTGATGACGATTATTGATTTCTCGATAAAGACTGCAAAAATCGAAGAACCTTCTGCTCTCGGGAGGCTGCGAGGGAACAGCTCTGGAATCTCTGACCATCACTTCTTTATGTCAGATGAGACAGCGACTTTCTGGAGTACATCATGCGTCGCGTCCACATGACCGACCGGAGTTCAAGTAACGCGACTTGTTTTTGTATATCAGACATGTGCGGTCACATCCCAGAAGAAAAGCTGAACTCGTCTGAACTGTCGATCACACGCGGCTCGCCGACGTTTAGCAAAAGCCACATTACCGCCGAGTTACTGCACACGCTCATTCCACTCCATCGTTATAGCTCCTGGCAGTGACTCAGTCCTCCTTAATACTTAATAGTGATGGGAAAAATTAATCGATTTAGTTACAGATCATGATTCTTTGTTGTGCTGATTCATGTATCGCCATACTGACTCAAAAATCGATATTTATTTTCAAAATCATATGTTTGCTTTTGAGAAGGTAAAATGTTGTAGTTCCTCTATAATCCTACAGGTGGCATGCTCTAAACTATTTACACACTGGCAGGCAGCACAGTGTCCCGTGTGGTAGGAGAGGATTATTTTCCAAGTTTTTTGTTTCAATTTGTAACAAAATAAAAATGATATTGAATCTGGATATTTGACAATTGTAAAATGTACATGGAACGGCCACCCCGGGATCGTGATAATATCTGGTGATCCCTTAATATCCTTAATACATAACTACGTGAATCAATCGTAATCACTCAACATAATTATAATTACATTTTTAATGTTTTCTATACATGCTATCTTTACTTAAATATGACTAACCATATATAGTCCATTTGTTTAAGGTATTGATGCTGCAAAAAAATAAATCCAAAATTTTAATATCCTTGTATGCTAGCTGTAGGCAGCTGGCTTTTACTTTTTGTATTTGTCAAAGGAGTTATTTGAACCAAAAGACTGTTAAATTGATTTATTTAGGTCATATAATAATTCAAACTCTAAGCAGTAGCGGAAAATAGCGAAACGTGCTCGGCTTGACTTGCTTTATTTGTGTGCGAGTGCCGGTTCCTGCTGTAAAGGTGAAAGTATATTTCATATTCCTCCTAATGAACCGTAAACTGGCGATCACGTGAACCTCCCGGAGGACCGCGTGCGCGGCGGTACGGTGATGTTCCTCTGTATTCCACTGCTGTAATCCAAGAGCAAGGACATGCTTTGTGTGGAGTTTTGATAGGCGCCGGTTCTACTCCATATCCTGTTTCTGTGGTGGGGCTTCACCCTCCAGCTACACTGAACACGACTTTGGCTAACTAAGGAAGTGGCTTTATAAAAGCCAGGTTGGTGATGTTGATTCAGGTGCCTCGGCAACGTCCTTATTCCAACTCCGTCCTTTTAGGTTCTCGTTTCCTTTCCTTTCAAAAATCCCTGTACAAATTTAATAATCACTGCTCCTCCTCATCCAAAAATACCCTAAAACCCCCAAGTAAGGTCACAGAACACAGAGGAGAGAAGGTAACAGAAGCAAACACAATGTAAGCGCACCCTCCCCTGCGCTCAGCAGACCTGAGGCCTAGACCGACTCCATGAGCCGCAGTCACGACACCATGACATCACCAAGAGGGCATTTTTCCCTCTAAGAGTTCACGGCAGGTCTCATATATTCCTGACAACAGATTGGACACCTTCCGAAGCTGACGGCAAGGGGAAAAGAAAAGCAAAAGCAAGTAAAAGGGGAGAGAGAGAGAGAGAGAGAGAGAGAGCACCTGGGACATAGGGTGGAAAAAAAAAAAGCTCGACTTCCTCCTAAAAAACATTTCATACACACCGAATCATTTCCTGAGGATAATCACAGCCCTTGAAGTGTATCTGGTGCTCATCAAGCGCCAAAGTATTTCTGCCATTATCAGGAGGCAGACACCCGTTCCCGTGCTCGCGGTTCCCGCATTCTTCGCCTTTCGCTTTTCTATCCCGCCGAATATATTGCGGATAAGATTACGCAGACGAAGGAGCTGCTAGAAACGTCCGAGATGAAATAAACAGATTACGGGAGGTTTAGTCACTGCCCTCGCATACTTTCGTCTCCCCTGAGGATTAGCGCTTCTGTGAGCGTTAAATATTTTGCGTTGTTAACCTTCCGGAGCTGGTAGCAAAGCGCTTCCCAAACAATTCCTGTCGAATGTCTTATTTATTCTTATTGCTTAAAAGTAGAACATGCAGCATTAATAGTATTATTAGTATTTAACATGCAGGTGGTCATAATGTACAGCGGCAGAGGAGAGGTGCTGGTGATGTTTGTGCCGTCACATCCAGAGCGAACCTGCTTATAAATTAATGATAGATGGATAAAACATTTTTTAAAAAGTAAGCATTGGCACAATTTTCTTTTTTAAAGTGTGCTGTACGAGGAATAAAACCACTACAGGACATGCAGAATGGTCACCTCAGCCGTGGAAACTCGTAACTGCGCCACCCTGGCGTTGATGACTTTCATTCATAGCAGTTTTCCTTAAAAGAAAACGAGTTGAAACTTATTTATCTTCTCCAGAGGGTGTATAAAGTTTTGCACTCAAGCGAAGAAACTAAATCATCGTTCATGAACTTTCCCACTGAGCTGAACCCTGAAAAGAGTAAAATGCATCAGAACCGCAGTAACCGTCTCCGTACGCGTCCCCGTGACCTCCTGTTCACCTCCTGTCCAGCTGACTCTGAACGACGGCGTGGTGACAAACAGAATCTCGCAGATCCGAAACATTCACGAGGAACAGATGCGAAGCGATCGCATGCTGAATCGATGACCGCCGGCGGAGGAGAAACTCTGTGACGTTGCGCTCTGGACCGGTCCTTCAGCTGCTTTCAAGTTTACTCACTGCTGCAGGGCACGACCTCCAGAGACGCAGACTGACCCGCGGTGCGCATAGTCTTCCTCTACCGTCACTTCCCATGTAAGAGCGAGCGAGCGAGCGAGAGAGAGAGAGAGAGAGAGAGAGAGAGAGAGAGAGAAAGAGGGGGAAAAAATATGCGTCTTTAAACAAACTGGACCAGATCCTAGAAAATGCCGAAAATGCCACGTGAAGACGGAGTCCAACGCGGCTCTGCGGCCCGTAACATTCCTGTGTTTCAAGCCCCGCTTACGAAAACACACACTACGTCAGGAGGCAGGAAAAGGGGAGAAAGAACGAACATTAAAGACATTAATAACAGGCGAGTTTCCACCCAGCTGACCCAGACATCCCTTTTAAGGGCAAACAGTTCAGATTCCACTTTTCACTGGATTCCAGAAATACTTCGGAACACACAAACGGAGCGCCGACGTTTTTCGACTCATCCTAAGGTTTAAGCGCGCACACACACACACACAAGAAACGTGACAAGAATTACAAAAACAGTCAATTGCTTTCTTCTCTTTCTTTCCTCCTTTGCCTTTTGTTCTGCACGTCCTACATGCTCCTCCTGGCACTCGGCTGCGTGTTAAACATGTTTAAGAGTTTAACATTCTCTCCGTCTCGCTCCAGCTGTGGATCTACGCTCC
The DNA here is from genome assembly GCA_011419295.1 of Clarias macrocephalus. Classification (NCBI taxonomy): domain Eukaryota; kingdom Metazoa; phylum Chordata; class Actinopteri; order Siluriformes; family Clariidae; genus Clarias; species Clarias macrocephalus. The sequence goes on along the minus strand of JAAGKR010007225.1, from coordinate 10,856 downwards.
CAACAGGGAACAAAACAGCATTCACACACACACACACACACACACACACACACACAGGTTTCTTCTTTTTCTTCTCTCTTTTCTTTTGCTTCACGGACAATCTGATTATCAATGGTGTTGGGGAGAAAAACAAAACAAAAAAAAAAACAGGAATCTTTTCCGCTACTCCAAAACTTCACCTAGTGAGATTTTCCACTTTCTCCGAAAAAAGAAGAAGAAAAAAAAAAAAAACACATACGCATGGCTAATTTGAGCTTCCCAGAAAATAATCCGTCGCAGTCGAAAGACCTCGAGACTGCAGTTGTTGGAGCGCATTTCTAATATGTGCCAAATTTAGTCGCGGTCTAGCTGTAATAGTTTCTGACTGGAGCTGCGGTCAGAAACTCTCTTCCTGGATTTAGACCTTCCTCCACAGTTTGGTTCCAAATCAATTTTTTCAAATTATTTATTTTTTTTCCTCCGAAAAAGCGCCTTGATTCTCTGGATTAGATCTTCTGAACGTTTGGTTTGGAATCCGAGTGCACGCACACACACACACACACACACACACACACACACACACACAAAGAATCTCCAGGAGGATTGCTAATCACTGGTGTGGCAATTTTATTCCAAAAATACGCACCCGGTGTTAGCGTAGCCTCCTCTGCAAACTACTGAGCGTAATTAGAACCGGACTTTGAGAAGCGAGCGCTATTAGACACAGCTGCCTGGTGAACGCCGTCCGGCAGCATGTGGAGGAAAATGATTAGGCCCTGGTGTCCTAGTACCGTTGTGCTCTGCGTGTGTGTGTGAGAGCGATAAGGAAGAAACGAGTTGCAAATGCAAACCTGATGGAGTCCTCGAGCTGCTCCGGCGCTCTTGAAGTCTTCACGGGACGCGGGAGGAGATGACGTCGACGAGGCGGTAACGCCCCGAACAACGCGCTCGGCCTCGGGCATTTCGGCGACTGTTCGTTGACAGGAATATCTGACACTTTAGACATTGTGTATCCATTCATTTGTCCTCCGTCTATAACGCGCGATCGTGGATTACGAGTTCTGCTGCGCCGTGAAATCAATTACGAAATTTCAACTCGATTAATTTTTACAATTTCAAGAATCAATTCAGTTTTAAACTCGCCTCAAAAATCGATAAATTCCCTCAACAGCTTTTGTAGACTACTTTTGTGGACTTTATAGGTGCTCGGTGCAATACCGCCACCTACAGGACTGGAGCGGGGTGCAGAAGATTGACAATTTAACGCTCTTTATGCATCACAAAATTTGAACAATAAACAAGCAAAGTTACAGAGCACTTCATTACTCACTCATCGCCTATACCGCTTTATCCTGTACGCAGGGTCGCGGAGACTTGGTGGGGTACAAGCAAATTTAGGAACACCAATTAGCCTAATCTGCATGTCTTTGGACTGTGGGAGGAAACCCGGAGGAAGCCCACCAAGCACGAGGAGAACACGCAAACTCCTCAACCCTGGAAGTGTGCAACTCCCACTGCATTTCAATGTTCATCAAATACATGTACTTTCAGTAGTTTTTAATACTTCAAACTCCTGAAAGAAACACACTCGAGCTGCTCAAGGCGAATCGGCCGCTAAACGTTAGCGCTACTGAATCGACACAAACATCGCGACGCGCAAACATCAGAAAGAGGGCGCAAAATTCCAAAACATGGCTTTCAGAAAGCTTAACGTTAAATATATTTCATAAACACATTTTACATATATAACTTCATACTCAGGCACAAACACACCCCGAGTGGTAGTAGGAGCCTTAATGTGGAGCCCCCTAGTGACGGGGAGGAATTGGACACGACTAAATTAGGGAGAAAAGAGTATTATTATTATTAGAATAAAAAGCATTATAAATAATTTATAATAATAATAATAATAAAATTTTTAGCCATCAGACTCCAACTAACACACACACACACACACCCAAACACGCACTTCTAGACGCATCTCAGCACTTAGTATAAAAGATAAGCAAGTTAGCAGCAAGAAGTAAAATGATCGATCCTGTTCCTAAAATATCTTCGGCCTCCTCCTACAGATATAAGAGAGAGCAGAGTTCTTCCAAGCTTTTACTCTGACACGGATCACTGTGAATTGTTCAGGTATTTATTAATATTAAAATACTCTAAAAAACTAACCAGAACTGAACGGGTAAACTACTCCGTGACACGAGTGACACTTTGTGCATTATACTTTGACGTGATGAAAAACACACAACTGGCCTGATAAAGAGGCAGAGCGAGGTTGAATTTAAAGCCCCGCCCACTAAGAAAACTTGTAGGACAAAGAGAGATGAACTAGTATGAGCATGCTCTGTAAGAATTTCCAGGATATTGTACATGATTTACGGGTGTCAGGGAGCTGCTGTCATTATACGGGAGCCTCCCGGGACACGCGGGAGGTGTAGGATGTCTGTAGAGTGGGAGGAGCTCCTGCCCTCCATCTCCAGGTTCCCAGAGTCAGTTCTGAGCTTTGGTCACAGCCTGTGCCGTGTTTCACTCTTATGAAGATCTAAAAACATTAAATTTAGACTTGGATTTAAATTTCCTTTTGTTCTATCTTTTCATCTAAAAAACAACGGGAAGCGACCTTTTTTGTTTTGTTGTTCAAGTAAACTGTGCAACACCTTGAGTGACGTCATCTGGCATTTTGGACAATGTTATCTGCGCTATATGCACACGCGATCATCCGAGTTTTGTGCATTTCCGCTACACAGCCGCGTACAACCAGGCAACATGGCAACTGGTTTTTGGAATTTTAAAATTAAACCAACTGATCAACGACTACATTAACGATCCTCCCATCAATACCGAAAACATGGAAGTAAACCGTTTATGCTCCGACCGCAAGCGAGTGTGAGCCGACCCAGAATCACAGGATGTACAGTAGATTAGAGTATATTCCTACCTTGTTCTTCGTGTGCCTGGGGGTTAGTCTTCACTCCACGGGGAATAAACGAACGTTTCATGTGCTCCTATTAGGAGAAAGGATGTATATGTTGGACGAACGCCAATTAGCCACATACTGTACCAGGACGTTATACAATACGCTTTATACACTCGAGCTCGTCTTCATTTCTTGTCATCAAAACCTTATAACCAGAGACGGGTTAAAGAGAGGTTTAGAAGACACCTATTTCACTTCCTACTTTTCACAGAAAGAGCGATCAGAAGTCATGAGGCCACTGCACACGGACTGGTTTCAAGCAGCAGACCGTGTAAAGGGCAGAGTCGACATGTTGCGTAATTATATTTTCTCAGGGACTATAAGGAAGTTGACACAGCGTGACATGTTCGTCATAGTCTCTCTCTGCCTCTGCTTTCTTGCCGGGAAAGAGAGAAGGGCGTGTGTGTGTGTGTGAGTTTTCCTGCTTTTAGGTAAATCAGTTTGTCCTGAGCAGGATCTGCTGATGTGGAATGACGGCTACATGTGCGCGCGGGCGGGCGTGCAGGAGCTTGTTCAGGTGCGTCAGCTGCTGCAGCTGCGGAGACCCCGTACGTCTCAGGAACAGCTTCGACAGACTCGCAGACGTCTGTCCGACTGTACTGCCTCAGATGGGTTCTTGGGACATTCCTGCATGAATGTCGGGTCAAGGTCAAGTTGTGACGCGATTGCTTTGAAGAAGCCCGTAACACATTTACAGTCTGTTGCTCTGACATTCTGCATAGATTATATTTATTAAATCTCTATTTTAAAATGCACATATGCTGCTTCATCCCCCGTAGTGGAACGCATGAACCCCTACAGGTACAGGTTCTGCGAGAAGAAGCGCTTCGTTTGTTTGGGAACGATCAGAACGGCCAGGCTTGTCTGAGCTCGCGGAGTCTACGGTAAAGTAAATAAACACTCTTTACAGCCATGGTGAACAGAAAAGCAGCTCACATGATGAACCTTGAGAAAAAGCAGAAATCTGACACCAGAGTCAGACAAGGGACCATCGACTGCAACCAGTCCGGCGTCAACAACAGTCGAAGTCGCTGAGATCACAGTTTTTATGTTTCTAGAAGCTCTGTACAAAACCGTCAGAATGAATCCGCTCACGTTTAACAGTTTTTATCTCAAAAGACACAATAAGGCAGTAATGTGATTATTATGAAATGCCTATATTATATGTGGCTTAAACCGGTAGTTAGTAGGCGGTTTTTGGGAAGTGAAACCGGGTGGGAAACTTCAGAAGATCCACACCTCTTATCATGAAAAGACGCATCCAAGGTGTGAACGGCTATCTGTCTGCCGGCCACCCGTTAATAGCAAGCGTGAACAAAAAAAAATCGTTACGACACAAGTTGGCACCTTTGATGATGTTATGCAGAAACCCGTCTCTCAAGCAGCTTTGGCATGAAACGACCGGAGAGACCTCAACCTCCTACTGAATGTAAATGTCCTGACGCTTTAATTAACCGTGTTAAATATTTATCACTATCTGCTGATTTATATCCCTATACTTCTAATATGATGTTTCCATGGTAACAGCTTATTGGCAAACTGCCACGGTGTACGAGAAATAAAACACTGCGGAGACACTGAGGCTGTTTGAAAATAATCGTTTTCAGGACGGTGAGCGTAATCAGTAAAAAAAAATGAGGCGGTTGAAACGGGACGCCCCGAGTGTGGTGTTAGTTATTTAATGCCATGCAGAGGCAAAGTTACAGAACAGAAAGTAAACCTACTAAGAATAGTTAACCAAAAATGATAAAGATTATAGCGCTCGAATCTTTCCGCGCACACGTAAATCTCCCAGGTCAGCTTCTTTTAAGGGACAGCGGGTTCAGAGGAGGACCTCATTACCGAGCGCTCCCAGGTGGAATTCCATTCCTTGGCACTGATCCGGTATCCTCGCTGAGTGAAATGCGATAGCGTCCTACCGAATGAGACATAAAAATACGCAGCATCTCGTACGGTAGGACAAGTCTGGACCGGCAGGTAAGCTGCAGAGCGACTAATAAAATTCAGACAGATGGAGAGATTAAACTTTTTTTTCCAGTTTAATCCTCAGATTAACCCTTAGTTCGTGGCTATATATACATTCCCGGGGCGCGATGTCCTTAAACATTTAGCCACATTTTGTCCAGGAACTATGGACGGACGGACGGCACGGCGTGTGGAAAAGCAATCAGCACGGTGGCTGCTGAGGAACAGGCGCAGAGAAAACGGCACGGACGCTCGGGAGAAGAAGCAGGAACCTCGATGTGTTCTTCGGCCCGCACACTCTGACTCGTGCACACGTGTCTTCACACACATCCTGTTCAAACACACAAAAGGTCACCGGCGCCAGTCATAGAACCAACAATAATCATTTGTTCGGGGAGTGAAATTTGACCTCAGTGAGATTATGACAGTAGCAGTGTTGACGCAGATGAAAGATAAGGGCTTACGAGACGACGACGGGCAAACAGAAAGAAGAACGATAGCCGCATAACAGCGAGGAGCGCTCACGGAACCGCCGCAGACTCGACTGATACGGAGCTGCTCGTACAGACGGTCGAGGCCAAGTGCATGCTCATTCTAATTAATGTTTGTAGCACAGTTTCAATCAGAACCGAAGGATCAGCAGCCAAAGCGAGCGTGAAGCCAGTGCAGAGAGTTAAACCTGCATCTCACACGGCTTCAAGGCAGGAGAGCTGGAATTCCATTAGACGTGAATAAGGTGGCGATTTTGTGCCTGTTGATTATCAGAACATGTAATAAATAGCGGGTTCATCGGAGTTCAGCCAGGGCGCCGTTATCAGTTCCAGATGTGAAAATCACAAACTGTCATCACGGAAGTTGTACTTATTATTCAGCTTGGAGTTCTTATAGTTATTAACTGTCCTGGCTCATCACAAGTACACCTGTGGATCAGAGGGAGAGCGTGGACTGGATTCAACTAGATTTATGGCCACTGAGATTTTCCATTCCTTTCATTACAACTAACATTATTAATATTTCTTATAGATGTCGAAGTGCTAAAAACTACTAAACGTATCTAATAAGCATCGAAATGCTGTGAAACTCATTTTGTTGACTGTTTCAATATTCATACAAAGCACAAATCTTTTTTGGTTTGTTTTTATAAATAAAAAAAAAAACACTAATATAAACTTAAAAGACAAAAATGGAAACTTTAACAAAATCTGAGTATTTGTCAAAGATGGAAGCTGTTTCTGTTGTAGTAAAGTAAATAAAAAAAAACATTTAAAAAAATCACAGTTCTGAAAATATACAGGTTTGTGTAAAGTTCAGATAGAACGATCAGCAGCTCTAATAAAGCTATATACAGAATACATCTTATTTCAGGTAATGAATCTTGTGAGGTCGTCCTGGTACGGTGAAAATCTCAAACTGTACCTTTAAAGAAAGAAAAAAAAAAACACAAACAAGAGAAATATAAACCTATTAAAAAAATATAAGTTAAGTTAAAGCTCCAAGCTTTACGCCATTTCAGTTTATCAGGCAAACGTCACATGGAAACGGCCTAGCAGGGATTAGTCCATATGTGCGTGTGTGTGTGTGTGTGTGTGCGTATATATACTTTTCAACACTGTTCAGTCAGCTAAGTCCGGCGTGCAGCTTAAACATGCACACACACGCACTGGAGCTGCTAACTTTAGAGTCTAACTGGAAAACCATCAGTGGTTCAACCTTCATGTCTGAAACAGGTCAAGGCAGGTCTCCTGCTTTCTTTTTCTTTGCTTTTCTCCCTCCCTCCCTGTTTTATGAGTCCCAGCTGGCTGATTAGCCTGATGTAGCCGTGTTTGAAGCTACTGCTGCAACTTTAAGGATTGTTCGCTTGCACAGAACCTGACATTACCTTCAGGTCTTCATCGTCTCGGAATTCTAAAACAGCAATCTGCTGGAGTTAAGCCGTCCAAAAGAATCTCTCTCTCACACACACACACAGAACCTTGTTCAGGTAGAATTTTAGTACTGGAACTAACCCGTATCTTAATCGGATTTGGCATAATGGATTAAATGAAATATTGTTCCAGCATCTAATCTAATTTGGTTTAATGCCGCCGCAGGGTCCAAACATTCAGTTGGCATATTTAGAAATGCGTAACAAAATTTATATTGTTTTGCCTTTAATGAAAAAAGTCAATCTATTGAAGAGCAATCTCTAAATACGAGTCGTCTCTCGGCCCTTCCCCCACCCCATGACAGGCATCCTTATATACACCAAATGAATTTCATAAAAATGTGAAATCAGCAAAATAGCCTGTTATCCATGTTTTTTTTTTTTTTTTTCCCTCCCATGTTTCGTTCCAAATATTAATTCCTACTTGAAGCTCTTAAAGCAGCTGGTGGGACTCGTCATGCCAGTACAAGTTCCAAGCTTTAATTACTTAAACAGAATGCCCCTGATGTCTTTTGTAGAAACCGTGACATTCCTTCATGCAACAGACATTTTCATTTACCTACAAGACATATTTGGTTTATTATACTCTATAAAATGCTGCAGAATGTCGAATACATCTATCACAGATGTTACCGATACACAAGCTGCGAAACGTTTTATTTCACGTTCATAAACTCAAGACGTTCCGCACTGACCTTGACAGAAAGAAGAACGATCTGTGTCTGTGCGTCTCTGATGTTAAAAGATGCAGGTCCTAAACAAAATGCTATATCTATAGCTAGCTATGTGGATATCTCACAACCCCGTTCAGCTCGGGTACCTCATAACGATAGGGGTAACCTGGCAGGGAAAAGAATGACAAAATGACGGATCGTGTCATCTGTGACAGTTGCACACTTACTGTATATATAGCCTAGAGCAGTACATATTTCCACCAGCTTCCGAGTCTCCGTCAGACACCTCGGCATCCTCATCAACACGTAAGCAGACACACACTCACCTTAGTGAAGAACTTCCACTGACACAATTAATAATGCAGGCTTGCGGGGACTCGTCAAATATCGAAATCAGATCCTTCTATGCTTGTAGTCTCCATCAAGATAATCAAGATGTATGTAAATACATGCTTTACCATCCTAGCGAGGACATTTCACTGGAATAATACTTAATGCGATCTTGTGGGGACCAGCTAAACGTTCCTACAAAAACTAACAGATATTCCCAACCTTGTGGTCTTATAATAAATAAGAAATAAACATGTAAATTCACCTTATTAGCCTTGTGAGGACCTTCCATTGACTTAGTTATTAACTCAGGCTTGTGGGGACTCATCAAATGCAAAACAGCAAAAACCAAGACATAAATTCATGCTTTGCAATCTTAGTGAGGACCCTTCACTGGAATAATTTATAACACAGTCTTGTGGGGACCAACTAAATGTCCCCTCAAAAACTACCAAATTCTTGTACTTGCGGTCACCATCAAGATAACCAAGAAATATGTAAATAAATGCTTTACCATCCTGGTGAGGACCTTTCACTGGAATAATTATTAATGCAGTTTTGATTGGACCAGCTAAACATCCCTTAAAAAAAAAAAAAAAAAAAGATATTCCTGTACTTGTAATCTCGCTCACAATACACAAAAAATAAGCATGCAACCTTGCTTCAGTACCTTTTGAGGACATTGCATTGACTTGGTTATTAACGCAGGCTTGTGGTGACTCGTCGAACATCAAATCATCTTCCTATCCCTGTGCTCTCCACCAAGATATATATAAATAAATGCTTTAACATCCTAGTGAGCACTTTTCACAGGAGTAATTCTTAACACAATTTTGTGGACATGAGCTCAACAAGCCCACAACACCTACCATATTTTTACCCTTGTGGTCTCACTCATGATAAACAAGAAAAAACACGCAACTTTTTTATCCCTCTTGTGATGACCTTTCATTGACAACATTATTCAACTGATTAAGACTCTCAGATATTCCTCAGATATGCCCAGTAAAACATATTAAACATATCCACACAAATGTCCTGTAATCCTTATGAGGACTTTCCATTGACATAATTAATTTTGCAGCATTGTGGGGACCGGTCATCATAATCCATTTCACACTGGATTGGATTGTAAGATCACATAACAACCCCCCGTCCCCCCACCAAAACAAGTACAGTTAGGTGGGCGGTTCCGGTTTAGCAGTTACTTCTCAGGACCTGGGTGTTTATTCCGGAGCAAACAAGCGTCAGTGTTAAAGTGCAGCTTTAAAAAAAAAACATACCTATGCTTTATATGTTAACACACAAAATTGAAGACGACACTACGGTTTGAAGACAGAGAGACAGATTTGCTGATTGCGAAAGTCCTCTAATCAGCCCGTCTTGCACTGTAATTTCCATTTAGCAGAACGCCAGCGGTGCGCGCCAGGCCTCTGCCAACTCTGCACTCACACACACACAAAGTCATTCTCACACACACACACTCTCACTCTCACACACACACTCTCACACAAAGTCATTCTCACACACACACACACTCTCACACAAAGTCATTCTCACACACACACACTCACTCACTCACTGCGACAAAAAAAAACGTACAAACGAAACTACCAGTCCCCCCCCCCCCCCCCCACACACACACACTTGCCCTCTTGTTACTGTAAGGACGCTTAGCAAACTGAAACAAGCGCAGGAACGAAAATGGGAAGATCAGAAGTTGTTTTACTCTAGATCACAAGTCTGTCTGAACATTACAGTGTGTCTATGAAAATGTAGGAAATATTTTGAAAAGATCAAAAGAATTCTTAAAAATATTCCACAGTGTCAATAAAAGCTGCTCCAGGCTGGTTTACCCCAGAGCGCGCGCGCGCGCACACACACACACACACACACACACCAGGCTTTAGCGCAAAAATCCTTCCGAAATCCGTGTGAGATCGTGTAGTCTCTCTCTCTCTCTCACACACACACACACACCGGCGCGTTTGGTTTTTCCGTCCCGCTGCAGCAGGAGGAAGAAGAAGGCGGCGGGCGGAGGGGAAACTAAACTTACCGCAGGAGTGGAGCCGCGCGCGGGGTCGCGAGAGAAAAGGACCGAACTGTAGAAACAGATCAGAATAAACCAGCGACCCGACCGCACTCACCTGGACACGTGACCGACGATAAATCCCATTCAATCAATTGAGTAATTGATTAATTAATTAATGAGGTAGCTCCGCGGCGAACAGCTCCGGCTGGGAACGCGCGCACACACACACACTCACACACACTCTCGGGGCCGCTGCGGGATCGGACCGACACATTCCTCGCAGCTCCAGACAATGAGAAAGAAAAAGGTTGGCTTTCTTCAGCTAGAGAGAAAGACAAGACCCGCCCCTTTACCCGCGCTGCACCGCCGAGGAACAGGCGCCCTGCCCCGGCTCGATCAGACCCGCCTCCGCCGCGGACAGACAGCCAGCAGAGCCGGAGCTCACAGCTCACACTGCCGAACGACTCTTCAATCGCGGAATCGACTCCAGATCCGACTCAGCAAGTGCCGGGATTCGAACCCATAATCACATTTCATACCTTTTTTTTATTATTTATTTTTAATTAGGGACATTGTACAAACATTCTGGAAAGTGCTGTCACTTTGTGGTTTGCTGATGCCAGAATCATCTAAACTCTGTCTCTCTCTCTCTCTCTCTCTCTCTCTCTCACACACACACACACACACACACACACACACACACACACACGTTTATCTTCATTAAATATAAACAGCCAAAATACACAGTATTGGTGCTGATCAGGGGCGGATCTACCGGGGTGGCACGGGGTGGCAACCCCATTTGCCACTCCAGCACTAGTGTCCTAGTGTTCTAAAAATAAAAGAGTTCTTGAATTTATCTGATGTTCCAATCCAGATATCAGGTTAAAGTCAATCACACATCAGCCTTTATTTCATTTTTATAGGACAATGTAAAAATGTGCACCCTAGTGTATACACCGAATAAGAATA
>JAAGKR010007224.1:19287-35248 GCA_011419295.1 Clarias macrocephalus | reverse complement strand
GTGGTACTTCCAAAAAAAAAAAAAAAAAAAAAAAAAGTTAAATTGTCAAGAGAATTGTCTCTTTAGTTTATATTTCTAGAGCAGCATTGACATTATAATAATGTCTTGTGTAACCTTGCACTTTCTACGTTTTAACTTAAAAATATGTTTCGAGTAATGTGTAAATCCTGCAAAAAATATTCTTTGTTGAGAATTTTTTTTTGTTGGGTTGTCTTTGACAAGTCAAAGCACTAAATAGGACCCTAATATACAACTGCCAATTATGATACATTTGGTTAAAATTTCCATAATTCATCTCTGAAAATTTCCACACGGTAGAATGGAAAGACATGATGCTTAATTGGTATAAAGCTTTTCCCCAGAATTTGCATGTTTTCAGTCTTGCAAGTTCCTGACTCAAATTACCATACTAGTAGAACTGGGAAAAAATTTTTCAAAAGGAGATTTTGTTAAGATATACCTATTCCTATTAGTGGCCTGGTTTGTAAGTAAATTTTATGATATCTAATATATCTGGAAGAAAGACAAAAATACAAAAAATTAGAATTAGAAAATGAAAATCCAGTTTTGCTCTAAAAAACTGAGAATGGCACACTTTTGGGAAACATACGGCACACACCAAGAACAGCTCTGATCCCAACAATGCAACTATAAATTGAATTTCACCTTATTTGCATTTTTACAGTTCGACAACAAATCTCTGCTTTATATACAAGTATATAAAACTAAACGATACATGAAGGTCACAAAAATATGATTTAAGTATTGTAAAGAAATCAAACATGATGTTCCCACAATACACAATAATCATAAACATTATTTATTCTGAAATGCATTTTTATAATTGTTACATTCATCATTTAAAATTATTGCATTATATCCATTTGCATTTTCTGTCCCTATGCACAATGAGTTTGTTAAAACTCTTAACACGTGCCACCACCTTTGCATGAATTTATCAAGGTGCTTTTGCCTCGTGTCCGTGCAAACTGCTATCGGTGTGAACCCGTCAGGACATATCTGGTTGTGGCCAATTTCTCGACTGAAAGTACCTTCTAAGGCCTTCTAAATTGACTGGGGGGAAGTAAGGCCCGATGCGCTTTCTGGCCCACCATTTCCCCTCGGTTGCAGAAGCACTGCCGAGTTTAGTGAACTTATATCTGAAGTGTTCTCCTCGTATCCACCTGAAAGTATCAAAAAACAGACAATTTAGTGTTAGTGGGAAAAGAGTAATATAACAAAGGGGAACTTAATCACTCTTCAAAGCTGCAGACGGTAAGATTTTTGGCTAAAAGTGATTGTTAATAAACACTGTGGATTGGACTCTGTGGTGGCTCCATAGGATACTTTGTAGGATATATGAGATATTGTTCAGGATAGATATTAAATGTGTATTGCGTCATACCGAGGTCTGCCTCTGCCCTGAAATGGATTGTGGTCCATTAATGAGAGCACAGTGGAGTCATTCGCTAAAAGTCTGCCGGCTATCTGAATGATCCATTCATTCTGCTCATATGTCTGAGAGGAAAAAGAGAAACATAAAGACAGTGTAGCTTAATGTTATGGCTGTTGGTGGACTCATATCCATTAACAAATATTTTTCTTACTTGGAAGGCAGCAAACCACATCAGCCAGTCCAGTCTGTAGTGATAAGGGGAAATGAGACAAGGTCTTCTCTCTAGAGCTCCAGGTTTGCACAGGAACTCATATTCCTCCCAGACAACACCCTCATCAGAGTGACTAGCATTCAGCGTGCCCTGGAACACCACCTCTGTTCTCTCCTTAGTAATGCTACAGAAAGAGTGTAAATGAAAGTGGATGAAGTAATGCAAAGGATCTGCCACTAAAACCTGATTTTACTGTTTACTGTATGATGATGCACCAATTCTGTCCTGAGAATAAATGTCAGTGAAAAAAATCAGGTAGTAAGTTAATGCTGAAGTTATTAGGCAGTCGATTACATGTTCTTCAAAAACAATATACTACTGACTTTATCTTAGTGACTTATTACACATTACTATGCAACAGTTATTTCCAACCGAGTAATCTGATTGGACGAGAGGCTTTCCATGACTGGTGATAATAGCCGGTAACAGCACTGGGATATTTAACTATATGCATCACTCCAGGTCACAAATGTTCTAATATCGGTTAATTACACAACAACTACAGTCAGTCACTGCATGGGTGAAAGTAGGTCTGTGCGGTCCACAGTACTGAGGAGAGAGCAGCTACATGCCAAAACTCACATTCAATACCAGTTGCAGATGCAATTTTAGCAAGAAAATACATCTGATAACTTTGAGTCATTTTAAACAACACTTCATTTACTTAATAATTCCCTTCAAGTCATTCTTAAATTACTTTTTTACGAGCTACGAAGCTAACCAGCTTCTAAAACAAAGCTGAATCATAAAGCCTTATGTAATCCCTAATCAAAGGCACTGATGATATGTTGAACAAGGGATTGTACACCAAAGCGTACTACTTTTACATTTAACGCCACATCCAGATTTACAGGACTGTCCACCATCTCCATGGTTTATTCTCCTCACCTTTTAGCTATAAAGTACCGGGTAGAATTTAACAGTAACTGCAAAGATTTAATCTATTTATCCAAAAACTATAATCTAATAAACTATCATTTTAAAAAAAGGTTAAAAACAAGTTAATCTTATGATACTACCACTCATCATACCACAGTTGATCTTTAATCAATATGATACAATGGTTAAACATTTCCTATGGAATGGGAAAAGGCCCAGTATAAAGTTTAAAACACTACATGCATCTCGGGATAAGGGAGGGCTGGGATTATCAGATCCTCGCCTCTATCAGATATCCTTCGAAATGGCCAAATTGGCCAAACACTGGAACAATGATACTCAATTAGACTGGGTTATTATTGAGAAAACCTTGTCCTGGCCATATAGCCCTATTGAGTATTGTCTAAATTTTCAGATATAACCACAAACCCTACCATGAAGCACTCAAGAGAGGTGTGGACGAAGATTCACAAGATACATACAGTACACAATCACAATGTAAACAACCAGACTCTTCCCTATGGTATAATTCTATTATTTGCATTGGGAAGTCACCCATATATTGGACGAAATGGCATATGAATGGCTTGTGTAATGTGTCAGATTTTTTTGAACAGGGTGTATTTATGTCTTATAATAATCTTGTACAGAAGTATAATTTAAATGGTAAAGAACATTTCTGGAAACTGTGTCTCCACAAAAATTCAGCAAATAGACGAAAATCATGTCCTGGACTTTCTAAAACTGCCTCACCCCCAAAAAAAGCCTCCGTATTCTACAGGATGACAAACTTAAATAAAATATGAGAAAATAATTTTGTCAAACACAGGTAAATTTGTAAGAGAAGCTAGAGGGCAATTTACACAGTATACAACCACATACAGGTTTTATCTGACACCTCTTAGACTCAACAGAATGGGTTTGTCCACTTATTCAGCCTATAAGGCGCCAAACCTTAAATATTTTGAGTAGATGGCTTGAAACAACAATACAATTATGGCCAAGGTTGTGTTTCCGGGGAGACAGGGCGCTGATGCCAAATATCAAATACAAAGGGAAAGTGTGCAGTGACGGGGGTCTCTGTGACACACAGAGTAATCTGGAGACACTGGAAAAATCCCCAAATCCCACAATTTAAAGAATGGCTCAACATAATGACTAAGGCAATTTTGTACGAACGTCTGCTTAACGAACTTCAGAACAAGAACAGTGCAGGGGTTCCTAGGGAAACTCCGATCTGGGAGTTTGTATGATATTGTCATGTTCTGAATGAATACAATAAAAACTTGAATTATAAAAAAAATACAAATAAAATAAATGAGCATCACCTGCCAAAAGCCCCATAAGTGTTGACAATACGGAGAGGGTCAAAAGACGTGTTCATCATCTGCCTAGGGCTTAGGAGGTTGATCACCACAGGAACACTCAGATATGCAATTAAAATCCCAAAAGCCACATTAACCACACGTCTAATGAGCATGCCTTAGGGATAAAAACAGTACAAAAAATACTGTATGAAAAGTTAGAATATGGATAGTTAGCATTATACATAACTGCATGTACATTGAAGTGGCAAAAAAAAAACCTGACCCAGCCACTCCCCCCCCCAAACAAACAAACAAACAAACAAACAAACAAAAACACACACACACAACACGCATACCTTTAGTTATTGACTGTCCTGTTGCCTCCTCATTCTGCATCTTCATTACGGCTGTACGTTTACCAGACCAAAACAGAGATGATAATGCTGCATCGTCAAAACAAGCTAAACTGGGTACTATAGTTAGCCAGTTCAGGAAACTAAGATTCCCACTGATGATGATAGCTACCTATAAAACAAATACATATGCAAATAACTAAAGTCAGTATACAGCCCAATTATGATTTGAATTCATCCAAGTAACATTGAGAATAAGAAATACTTGATGTATAAACAAGCACTGGTTTGTCATCACAAGTCATTAACTGGACTATTGTAACCTGTTGCTGACTCTCTGTCCAATTTGGAGGACATTTCAGCTTATCAAGAATGCAGCAGTCTGTGTGTTCACCAGGAAAATAATGTCAGAGCACATTACCGCAGTCTTATTCAAATTACACTGTTATTAAGTTTCACAAAGTCCTACATGATGTTCATAACTCTTTATGGTTTTGAGCTGCCATATCTTTCACTTTTCATACCGTTTATTTTCATCATTCCTGGTGAGCTAAAATCCTGAAAAGATTTTAGAGCAAAGACCTTTAGAATGGTGTGTGTGTATGTGTGTTTGTGTGTGTACATGTACTGTATGAGCGCGTTCTTCACCTGGAAGAGGATTTGCAGGACTCCATTTACCATGCACATGCGTCGGCCCATGAAAGTAAAAAAAGGCACGACAAGCTCAATAAAGTGATTAGTTATGGTCTCGAAACGATGGAACCACCAAGGAGACTGGTGCAAATAGTATGAAACTGGGTTAGGAACAGGCTGCGTCTGTGCAAAGGAAACAAAGACAACATGTACGGTAATGGCAGATCTGCTAATCATTCACGGGATTTTGACTGCATAAACAACCGAACAAAAATTACAAACTGATGGTCGTGTGATGTTCAGTGCCTTGACCAAGTAGTTTGGGATTAAATAAAGAGCAGTAAAGAGTAAATTAATTAAACAAAGAAAATCTTGTGACAAGTCCTTGCTTTTAAAATACATCTGTCAAATGCACATCAGGTGAACATTTTGTACAGATTAATAAGCAAAGTGTGCAATATTTTTCTGAGCATCTTGAAGAAGCTGTAGACTATGGGATAATTATTTTTGTATGTTAATTTATTTATGAAGCCCAAAAAGCTATTCAAATGCAGTTCAGATTTCAAATTCTGGAAAAAAACAGCAATCATGGTTTTATTGTGACACATATTCTAACTTTTAATGATTCTACAGAGTACCTCTAAATACAGCAAATCCATGGAAAAGGTCCATATGCCAACCACATGGCACTAGAGGAGGAAATCCACATAGAATCTTGCTTCCCTGCATCTTAGATTGTTAAACACGTATACTGAATATTGTCTGCACCTTACAGGAATGTATCTAGTATACAAGTCTGATTACTGTCTGTCTGTCTGTCCATTTGTGGCACTAGGGTTGGGTGAGAATCACTTTTCTGAAATAATTTTTAAAATAATTTTTTTATTACTATTAAACTATTAGAATTTAAATAGAACTAAACAGAATCAACTGATTTATGTATTGTTTACTTAATCTTCAAAAGTGCAATTTTGCAAATTCTCCCATAATAGTATGTCTTTTATATAAAGATCTACATTACAAAAGTATTCAAATTATTGTAATTATTAGTTAATTCATACATTTACTCATTCAAACAATAAAAAAATCTATATCTATCTTTTAACAAATCTGCATAATTTACCTTAAATGATAACGTTTTCACCGCTCCTCCTGTACACAGACTTACTCACCTCATAGTGATAGTCCATGCAGGTCAGGTCCCACCAGCAACGATCTCCTCTGATCTTGATCAATCCCTTAAAAAAAAAAAAAATCAATAAAAAAAATCAATAAAAATAAAAACAAAGCAAGTCTTATGGCAAAGGTTGCATCATTGGACAGTTTCAAATGACTGAACATGTTGGTGGCAGGAACATGTTGCTGGGGCTCACTTTGACAATCTCAGTGACCCCAGGACACATGTGTTCTCCAAACACCTGTCAAAGAACAAGGAGGAACACAGCAGAGACACTAAGCAATCTTTAAAGGTCCCAGTTGGATAAAAATGCTAGAAACATATATTCAGTATGTTTTATATCTGTGTGTTATGTTTGTTTATTCTACATAACTTTGCAGTTATTATTAGCATTTACAAACCCTGTTTATTAAACAAAGCTATAAATGAGTGTGTAAGATAGGGGATGTGTGGTATCGATTGAGAGCTTATTTTATTCAAACAACAGTGGTGTACACGGAAAATTGGTCAAGAGCTCATGTAAAATTACTTTATAAAGGTAATTAAAAGTGTAATCGGCTTGGCCCCACGTGACAGCCGTAAACCCGGCCTAATGTATGCACAAAAGGGGGAACCAAGTGAGGTGTGGCTAAGCCCCGCAACCACAGCCGACTGGACCAATTGTCTGACACAAAGGGACAAAACTCAGTGCCCGGACTCGTCCAAACACGTTCTTTCGCATTTTCTTTCGTTCTTTCGTTCGTTTGTTCTACGTCCCTACGTTCGCGTCGTCATCATGACCATCTGAAGAAAGCAAGCTCGCTTCTCGGGCGCTACGCCGACTTCGCTGACGTCATCCGCTCTTCGAGAACTCTCAATGAGACTTCGTGCCAGAACTCCAACTAAGAAACCCACAGAAGAAGTTCCAGAGCGCGCCATCGTTAACCAGGCAACCCAGCCTCACTGAAGGGCTTTCCTGAAAGACGTCATTTCAACCACAGCACCAACCAATCAGCAATGCCGTGATTCCCTTCGCTGGAGGCGAACCATGAGAACGAAACGTAGCGCAAGTATACAAACAAAGCTGCATACCTTGCTGAAAATGGTGCTCGTTTCATACCTAAAACCGTAAGATTAAACCCAAGACTCTGCTCTTGTGACTTGCTTTGGTCTAGTAAACAGTACTAGATGAACTTCATTAACTTTCATCCTGCAAACTGTTGGTATGTTTATGTGTGTGTGTGTGTTCAAGTAGCGTAGCTTCATGTATCGTAGATTAGTTCAAATAAATTCTTGTTTCTTCATAAAGAACTGTTGTCTTGGTCATGTATTTTAAAGTTTAAACATTTGCCCAGATCTTACGTTACCTTGCTCTTAATTAGGTAAATACCAGATTTTGTATTATCGACGTCGGCCGCGGGATAAACAGAATTGGTAAGATACACTAAATCATACTAAACGCTGGACGGGTAGTTGATAAAGTGGACGCTATAAATTTTAATTAAGTTTAACAAAATTTACTTGAATCCTTAAAGATTCGATTCACCTCTGAACCAGAGCTGAAACCCTACATGAATGGTGGAGAATGCGTTGAACATCGTCTCCCCATTTAAAATACTACACCGTCTCATGATATTGTTTAATTAAAAGTATGAAAGGTTTAACATGATTTAGCTTATTTTTTTTACATGACAAAAACCTAAAAAATTTTTATATGTAGACTTTTTATATCCTCTGCATGGCAATACGAACAAATTAAAGTACCATCCAACAATAAAAAAAAACAAACATTTTATTTAAAATTTTAACTGGTTTATTTAAGTGAGTAAAGAGTGTAATGCAGTGAGAGATGATCCGACCCTGAGTAAAGTACAAATTTGACAATACAACTGGTATCCTAACAGCCTTAATGCTACTATTATGCAAATAATTTCATGATTTTTAAAATTTTATTTTTAATAACTTGGGGTAAATTCCTGTGATGTTTTCACATCACTTAAAAAAGTTTGAAAAAATGAATAGGTTGAAAATAAAATAGATTTAACTAGCAGTTAAATCATTGACGGGAAAAGAGTTTGTAGAAATAGTTAAAAGTTTAAAGCAAAAAATAATCTGATGAGCTTTAATGCAATCAGTGCTATTATTATTATTTCAGGTTGAAGCCCATATACATGTCTTCCTGTAGAAAAAATACACCCCTTCATTTTTCAAACATACTGGCTAAATATTAGAAAATTGTAGAAAATTTACCTAGTTCACAGCAAGATTTTGAATCTATTATTTTATCGTATTTTCCTATCAATGGGAAAGAGAGGATATAGAAAAGTTTATGTTATACCAAGTTGTACTTCTTTCATCGTGAACAATTTGGTTCCTGTTCTGTAATTGAAGAGTGAATCTCAGGTGAGAAATTAAAAAAGTAGTTTGGATAAAGATTACATTTTGCCTTAAAATGACTCCAGCGTTTAAAAATTCACTTATACCACTTGTTAGTTCAGCAGTGAAGATATTAAGTAATCCCAGCTTAGCTGAATTCAGTTTAGTGCAGATGTTTTACATTGAACAAATAGCTTATTAGTAGATTATTTTACAGTAGATTATTAAATCCAGCACATAACTGTTCATAACATCGCTTTTACTCATAAAGATATAATTGAGCACATTTTGACCAATGTAACAAAACCTCTCTTTTATTTAAATACACCACACAGCCAAATTAAAAGGCTTCAGTTTTCTAGTGAGCATAAAGATTGGACTTTGGAACTATGGTAAAAGGTTATGTGGTCTGATGAGTTTAGACTGATTCTATTCCAGATTGATGGATCCGTCAGGGTAAGAAGCGAAGTGCCTGAAGCAATGCACCAATCATGGATAGTGACGACTGTACAAGCCTCTGGAGACAGTGTTGTGATCTGGGGTTGCTTCAGTTGGTCAGGTCAAGAATAAGCAACGTTATGTGGCAATAAAATTAAGTCTGACAACCTGATTGTACTGAATGACCAGATGATCACCTCTACCTTAAGTCCACTGAAATTGTTTGGAATGAGCTGGGGATGATTTTATGGACTGTTTCAACGTTGCTTTAATGAAAGCTAAAGGCATTCCAAAAATTAGAGTGAGTGATTTTTTTTGACTAGGAAATGTACGTCATAGGTCATACAGTAAGTGTATGCCATACTTACTGCCCCAAGCATGATCCGCACTATGAGCCAGCGGAAGGACCAGATGGAGATGAGAGAAGGTGGGCTTTGATGGTGAATCTGTGCGAGACTCCATAATGGACACAGAAAAATACCAAGGAATCCTGTCTCAAGTAGCTGGCTCTCCCAACCTGCATGCACATGGACAGACACATTCAAAACAAACAAACAAACAAACAAACCAACCAACCATACCGGAATCATACAGAATCTAAAGCTACACAATGAAGACAAATAGGGACAGTATTAATTGCAAGTGCACATTATGATGCAAAACTATTAATGATAATACTGCAAATTTCATAAACAACACTTGTTAAAGATGATATGATGAACATGTGGTAGTTAGTATCTCACAGCACATCTAACAGGAATGCAACAGTTTCACTGTGAATGATTAAATCCAAGTTGACCTTGTTCATATTTTGGTGCAATTATGTGTAAAGGTTTGAAAAACAAAATCAAATATATATAAAAATAAGAATCTCAAATATGATTTTTCTTCATCCGCACATGGGTATAGCTATAAATGGCAATTAATCATAAATTACCAAGTGTGCAGAGAAGCTGATTTGCATTTGGTGACATCAACAAAATGTCATTAAAGGCAAAGCTTGTAGAGCTAAAATAATGCAGTAGGCGTAGACCAATAAAATATATGATTAAGGACCCCTAAAAGGCCAAACTATTGTATAATCAAGGTAAATTAGTTGTGAATTATATGAGGTGCTGGATTGACATTAAAACAGAAAAAATACACACACTGCCTATTGTAAACCTGTGCACATGGTTTTGTAACCAGACAATTAATTTGCAAGCAGCACAGTGCACAAAATAATGGACTGTGCACGAGGGATTGAATGAGTTGGAGAACAACAGGAAGGGCTCAGTAGACATTAGGATGGTGTTGGAAAACAAATGAAGCAGTGCAATGGTTTTATAGGACACAGGAAGCACTGAAGCGGGTGTTAAACACGGGAGTAATGAGCATGGTGCTGAAGAATGTACTGTAGTAGTAATGAGCATGGTGCTGAAGAATGTACTGTAGTAGTAATGAGCACGGTGCTGAAGAATGTACTGTAGTAGTAATGAGCATGGTGCTGAAGAATGTACTGTAGTAGTAATGAGCATGGTGCTGAAGAATGTACTGTAGTAGTAATGAGCATGGTGCTGAAGGTTTTGCAGAACACATTTCTGGACTTAGATAAACTGGTGACCATTTTGACCAAGATTTATATTTATATATTTATTAAACATAATTGATAATTACTGTAGTCATAGTTCTTGAGACATAGCCAATGCTTTGGGTTTCAAATTTTTCCTCCCAAAAACCTTCTTTCTTTAATAGAGTAAATTTCAATACTGAAGTACCTATAGTTCTGATCCTGGCATTTTTCACATTACCTTATTTTTATCTTGGATTTTTTGTCAAACAGTTTTGCTGAGATTCTATTTCACAGCACATGAAATTAGATCCAGCAGTTTTAGCTAGGTGTATAGTTAAGGCAAAGTATATGAGCATTAATGAGCTCAACACAACCATAACAGCTTTACTTTCTACTTTATTACATTTCTTTAAACTTAACTGATTTTACACATACTAAACTCTGTGCTGCTAATTCGTGTGTGTTCTGTTACATGTTTGTTTCATTTTTTTTAAAATAAGGTTTTGTAAAACGTAAAAAGATGTGAAACTCAAACTAAATCAATTAAACACATCAGGAAAATAATCACAACAATATTTTTAATATTTCTTCATCTCACCCAATTTAATGTCTGTTAATGCCACTGCCAGCACAATATACAGCATGCTTGATTTTTTTTTTTTTATTGCAAGTGTAACTTGCTTCAAGGGCAGCTTTCATTTTAAACTGGATTTAGCACTGCCTCCATAAAAACTGTAAAGAAGAATTATCTCTCTGCAAATGGTGCCCTGTTCTGAAATTAGTGCAATTTCATGCAAAGTTTTTTAATCATTGTGCAATGCTGAATGTTAAAAACCACAAGAAGCAAAAAAAATGGTCAAATCCACAAAGAAAGAGAGGCACCTTTTCCATCTGGTCAGCTAAGAGGTACCTACTCTCTGACAAATGTCTAGTGGACGCCTCTTGGATAATCAGAAACGAAAAAGGAGGGAAAATTTAAGGGGCTCATATATTTGAATCGTGCACTCAGAGGTATTTATTTTAGAATAGAAAAAGTCCAAAATACTGTGAGTATACGGTAATGATTATATGAACTGTCATTATTTGTTTATATGTATTTTCAGATGAAGACACTAAATTAAAAAAGGTTAATTCCTAATTTTAAAGCAAATGAATTCACCGATACTAAGCTTGTCCATGCGCTGAGGCTTTTGGTTAATGTCTCATCCATAACACTGCAATCCCCCTATACTTACCAAAGGAATACCTATAAAGCAAAAAGAAAAGAGCATACTATAACTGATGCACTAGAAAAAGGGTGAAATTGCTTAATAAAATGAAGAAATAATTTATTCTAATCGATCCAATAGAAAGACATTAAATATCTATCCCTCTGGTCATATAGTCTTGACATGGTACTAGAGCATACCAAGTAAAACATCTCACATGATGCGTGTATTTGTGTGGCGATCACTCACCACAGCTGTCCAACGTTCACTATAGAGTGATACAGGATCCACAGCACTGCCATGATCATCATGTTGGCTCTCCCTGATAAGAGGACAAAGATAGAAAGTGCCAATCCTGCCAGAGCAATGCCATCTAGGTTGGCATTCATGTCTTCCCAGTCCAAGAACCACAAAATAGTGGGAGTGTACGAGAGTGCAGCCATGTTGATCTTACCACCTACATAGCGTTTAACACTACGCAGGTAGTCTTTACAAGGTGTGAGGCCCTTCTCCCCAATCAACTGTTTGTTCTGGTTGTAAGCCACAGCAAAAGCAACACCTGGAAAAAAAAAGATTGAAGCAGGGGGTAAGTGAGTTTATAGTGGAAAAATAATCTATAAAATAAAAGAAAGGTTTTGTCAGAACTCACTTTTTCAATGATATATTTACGTTTCATAAATTGGAGGACCAGAAATCAGCCTCAGAAAAAAATTCTGGCAAAACTGGCTGGAGTTTAATGAAACTTTGGCAGGACAGGTAATTGGTATTCACCTGCACCATAAGTGAATTCAAAATGTTGATTAAAAGCGATGTTATTCACATCTGATTTAATAAGCTACTTGCTCAATGTAAACAAACACCAGCACCAATAGATATTAGAAAAGTTAAACAGAATATTTTTTACTCCTGAGATAACAGCACTGAAGTGGTATAAGTGAATATTAATGCGCTGGAGTCGTTTTAAGACAAAACTTCATCTTTATTTGATCTACTTTTTCAATTTCTCATCTGTGATTCTCTCTCCGATTACCGAACAGGGAGTGTGTTTGGCTGATGATGAAACAAGAACAGCTTAGTGTAAACAAGGTGCAAGTATAAACTTCACTATATCCTCTCTTTCCCATTTATTGTAATAAGATTAAATTTGGCAAATTTCTAGTAAAACAATTTTTTTTTTCTTCTAGTAGTTCATCTTTGTTGCAGTCAGACATGTACACGGGCTTCAACCTGAAATAATAATCATATCACTGATTACATTAAGGCTCATATTTTTAGCTTTAACCTTTTATTTCTACTTCCGCTAGTACCAAATAGCTTCATCCTCAAATTACAACAAATGACGACCTCCTCTAATATCATAACAAAATCAAACCAGCTATAAAGTGTCCACTGATTTGTAACGAAGAAACAAACACATAAAGATACAAAGCAGCTGCTTCGCGAAGCTTCTTCTGCTGAACACAAACTGTTATAAATAGCAAATGTACTCTTTTAAGTCATATTTCTATTCCTAATGATGTTATTATCATCACTCACAATACATGAAGGCAATGGACCGGATCAACACAATCCTGGTGAGCCAGTAAGTCCCAGTTACTAACCGAACCTTCTCTTTCTTGTCGTATTTCTCATTTTGTTCAACTGTTCCACTGCTGCTGCTGTCTGCTTTTTTGACTAAACTATCAGCTTCGCCTTTGTGTCGTCTCCTTAAAATATTTTCCCTACACCCTAAGTTCTCACTGGTAGTCGCCATACTTTCGCGTTTCTTTGCGCATGCGTGAAGTTTATCCGCCCCATGACGGTTTCGTCTGTGATTCATGTGATTCATTCCCTGTGAACCGACTCGTGAGCGCAAACGAATCATTTACATTTAGGCACTTGGCAAGGCCCTTTATCCTTAGTGATGTTGAAATGAATATTGGCATCCCAGGCAATAGTTTCACCTAAAGGTTAATTTCATGAAGCTTCATTTAAGGGCTTGTTGTACTGCCATCTAATGGACAAATTTAGACCCTAACATCACAAGCCGCAAAATTAATAGGGACATGCAGCTGCAAGTAATGTTGCATTCATCATTGGCAGGCGTGTGTCTGTTATATCTGTTACATCTCAGGGAGTTTTTCCTTGCCACCGTCGCCCTCTACTTGCTCATCAGGGACAATCTTACCATTTTGATTCATACACATTGCATACAAACTTACTTCTTTTTATCGTGTAAAGCTGCTTTGCAACAATGTCAATAGTTTAAAGCGCTATATAAGTAAAATTGACTTGACTTGACTTGACTTGACTTATATGAGTTTGAAAATCCACTGCTCAAAGGAAATGTTTATGCACGTAATCACCATCTCCGATTCTCAGAAAATGAAGTAAAGAACAGAATAGAAAAGTGAATATCAAATAGCAGCAAAGTCCCCCCCATTCTATCTTGTTTCTTTTTCATAAAAAAATTTATATTAACATTACTACAACTAACAAGCCATTGTTTGGAATCTTTGAATAGAATGAATAAAATTGCCAGTCAGTGTTAAAGATTCAATACACAAATCAATGATTAAAACACACTAACAAAAATTAATTGAAGAGGGAAATAAATAAACAATAGATACAACAACACTTAAATTTATGGAATAAATTGAGGTTAATGATAATAAATTGAGGGTTTAATAAACCAAAAGATTTTAATTTTCCTTACATTAGATAAGAAGTAAGAAATAAAGTTTATTGTGAAATGCTAAATGAAGATTTTCCTGAATCTTGATTAAAAAATATATAATGATATAATGTAATGATAGACACTATATATTATATACCAATATAATGATTCACAACAGTGAGACCCCATGTGCATAAGCCTTTACATAAACCAGGTGAATATTTAGGGCCATACTTAAACCAGGTGTTGCAAATACAAAACATAGCTCTGAGTCAAGCTGTAATCCAGACAGAGCCGGATCAGGGCTTTCAGGGTCAGGGTGCAAAGGATAGGACAGATCTGTTGGAATAACAGCATCAGTTGCTGTAGATGAACTGGAAATGATGTATGGTAATAAGCTGTAAAGTTTCTCGGGGAAAGGAGAATTGATGAGTTTCTTCAAATACATTGTGCAAATGGCTATATATACACGCCTATTAGTAAGATATTCACTGATCAATAACAAAACAAAACAAAAAAAGACTAGCATAATAAAGACTGGGGTTTATTCCAGCCTTATTCTTATTTCAGAAATTCTATTTGATAGACATTTGGTAATATGGCTGCCGTAAGTTCTGGGTTTTATATAAATTATGATGATAATATAAGCATTTTCCACATACACAGACTGAACTGAACATTGGTACATGTGGAAAAACTTTTCTTATCCTACACATAGAGACTGCTCTTGGTAGTTGCCTAACACCTTTGCTGTAACTAGAACATTTAGATTTGTTTACTCCTAATAGGTCTTCTCAGGATATAAAGTATACTTATCCTGCAAATATTTGTTCATACTATGAAAAATAATTAATCAGCATTGATGAAAACAATAGTTTATTATAAGACATGAATTTGATTATTATTTGGGTCAGCTTTTGACCCACTGGAATTGTGTCAAGGGATTATGAGTTAGGTCAACTATGGAAGTATAACAGTGGCTAAATTTCTCAAAGCAAAATAGCATGTTGAACTACACGAACTGAACAAAACAGGTTGCAATAATAATTTTCCAATAGGAAATAATGTAATAATGTAAGTCCATATAATCTGTTTCAGCCACCCCAAAGAATATTACCAATGTTATCAATTTTCAACATTATAATTATATTTTTGCCTGCTAAAAACTTACTCTTGGCAAAGGCGGCTTCAAAAACCAAACTGAAAGTGGCTCCCTTTTCTTTTTGATAACGTCCTTGTAAAATGTTGCATAGCCACATAATGAGCTTTTATAAAGCTGCTAATTATTTTTAATGGTGTTGTGTACTTTATAATCTGTTCCTATATGATGACACTTAGTTGTGATTTGGTACATTTTACTCTCAAGACTTTCTCTCCAAATCGTGAGGGGAATCTTGGTGATGCAAGGAGATCAGCTGATTTACCTAAATTCACATACACACCAAAATATTGTATATGGTTCTAAATAATCGTATTTTGTGCACTGCAGTGTCTGTTTTGTATAATATACATTTGGGTTTGGTATATTGAGTTTTATTTGTGTGTCTTTTGTTTTGTTAACATGAGCAGATGACATAAAATGACACAATTTTGACAATAATGACAATCTTATCATTTTGATTCATACACATTGCATACAGACTTACTTCTTTTTATTGTGTAAAGCTGCTTTGCGACAATGTCAATTGTTAAAAGCGCTATATAAATAAAATTGACTTGACTTGACTTGACAATTT
>JAAGKR010007224.1:0-18765 GCA_011419295.1 Clarias macrocephalus | reverse complement strand
GGCTTGCTCATCAGGGACAATCTTATCATTTTGATTCATACACATTGCATACAGACTTACTTCTTTTTATTGTGTAAAGCTGCTTTGCGACAATGTCAATTGTTAAAAGCGCTATATAAATAAAATTGACTTGACTTGACTTGACAATTTGCATTAATTAATTAACCAAGATTACACTGGTTAATTAATTAATGCAAATTGTTGCGAGTATTACAAATGTTTTTGGGACTCATTGTGCTATGTCTTCATGATATCTCGCAGAAAATGCAACAAAAAAAAAAAAGAAAAAAAAAAAGAAAATATGTAAACTGCTTGGCTTTCCATTGACACAAACAAGTTTTGATTGGCTACCAGAAGTGCGTGAATCCGGATGTACATGCAACTGGCTCGGTTGCTTGTATGCAGAAAATGCTTCACATGCCGAGGCAAATTTCTTGAAAACTTTTAGCTCTTAAGAGTGAAAGTATTCACTGTATTAAAATTCACATTGACAAAATTCAACTCTTCACATCCACGATATCACAAGAAGAACAATGGATTGCTGGTTGCTGCAGTCCTTTCCAAAATGTCTTTTAATTTAGAGATGGGAAATTTGGATCCATTTACGCATTCAAATCCTTCCGAATTATTTATTGAATGCACCCGGGTCTCTCAAGTTCTTTGAGTGATGTCACACTAGAGGGCATTCAATCGCTAGAATCCACCAAATCCTAAGACTCGTGAATCTCTCTCAAAAACACACACAGACACACACACACACACACACACACACACACACACACACACACACAAACTGAGAACCTTGGATCCAGCTGTTTCAATATATGCTATGAGTCCGGATACCTGGTGAAACCCCGGTTCTGATGAATCAACCAGGAAACATACAGTATCCATATAGTATAAATTGTCACAGAGTGCACCAGTGATGGGCGTGCGCTTCAATCTGTTGTCACTTCTCGCTCACTCCGTAGGCTCACTAGGTAGATGGCCTCCTCTTCTGCAGCTGAGCGAAGGATTGGAAACAGGCACGGCTGCAGCATCATCAACACTAATAGATTGTGAGCTTCTCCCTGCATTATAAAAGCAGGACGGGTGTTTGCCTGGCCTCAAGATCCATGGAACAGAAGCAGGAAGAGTGGCATGTGAGCGGGGTGATGCAATGTGCCCCAGGGACGTCAAAGAAACAAAACTGAGAGCAATTGTTTGAATGTGAGGTGTGAGTTATCAAACCCTGTTTTGAAACTACCTTCCAGTTGTAATGTTTTTGTACAAATAATAACCTCAATATATGTTGAAACAGGTTTTGTCTAATAACCAATTTTTTTTGTTACTGTTTGTTTCTTTGAGCAAGGGGGCGACAGGTAGTGTGTGGCCGATGTTGTTTGTACAGGTTACTTAGCACATGTAATAAACACTAATATTTTA
This sequence comes from Clarias macrocephalus, assembly GCA_011419295.1. Classification (NCBI taxonomy): domain Eukaryota; kingdom Metazoa; phylum Chordata; class Actinopteri; order Siluriformes; family Clariidae; genus Clarias; species Clarias macrocephalus. The sequence goes on along the minus strand of JAAGKR010007224.1, from coordinate 17,340 downwards.
CTATTTTGCCTGCCATTTTCCAGATATTCCTTCTTTCTGTCTTCTGTCTAGAGAATACATTGCTCTGTTCAGAGTCTCTATGAATCTTTTTCTTTGGTTCTCCCTATTCCTTCTCTTTCCCTCTTACACTCACAACTGCTGTCTTGCCACACTTTCCTGAAATTAATTAGATTATTCCTATATATTTATTTTGCCTCAAATTTCCTTAAAAAGCTCTTTATTAAACATCATCTAACTTTACTGTAATTTTTTAAAGTCATATCATAACCATGATACACAACAACAGTTTTAGGTAATGCAAAATAAAACTCATTTACAGTTTGCACAATAATAGGGTGTAGGTTAATTATAAACATCAGTAATAAATAGTAGCAGCTTGTGCACTACTGGGACAAAATTGTTACATTTTAATAGTTAAGCATGCTTTTGAACAAATTAATAAATTAATATTAACAGGAATGAAAACAAAAAATTTTATTTTGCTAAAGGTAATGTAAAAAGTATTTTAAGTAGAGAAATAAAACACAAATCTTAACGTATTTGTCAACACCGTCACATAATAAGTCACCAATGTCAGACGAATTTTCTGACAGAGGCGAAAATTCCTAAAGGAGTTTCACGTTAAACTTCCATGTTATGCTAGCTAACTTCTGAGATGTACTGCATGTGGGTTTGTTTTTCCATATTTTGCTAGATACATAGTTAATGTGCTTGAAATTAATTAATTTCACATTCATTAATAATTTTAAACTACCCCAAATTTAATATAATTTAAGAGATATGGTGAGCACATTTGCAATTGTGACCACAGCAGTATCTATGTCAGATCTTTAAAATATAAAAAAAAATTAAATTTACAAGAACCTGACCAGTTGAACAGGTTATGGAACAAACAGGTTGTTATAAAAGGGTTCTTGACATATTACGCTTGGAAATAATTGAAGTTGTCTTATAATTTAAAAGGCTTATGGCAATGAACGTCTAGCGTCAGAATTTTACCAGCACTTTTGGGAAGTAATAAAAATGCCCCTATTTCCTTAAAGTTAAATTAATGTATCAATGAAAAAGGGATGATTAATAATAAATGAAGCAAGGAGTTATTTGTTTCATCCCTCAGACAAGGATCTCTTACTCATTGAAAAGTTTAAATGTTGATTATAAAATTCTAACTTTGGTTTTTGCTAACAGACCTAAAGTACTTAATTCTGTTATTGGAGAAACTCAGACAGGCGTCATGAAAGGACATCATATCAATAAGGTTGGTTTTAGATCTTTTGGGCTATGCACATTTATTTGATGTTGAATCAAATAGCCTGTTGATGTTGACTGTTAGCCGGGAAAATCTGCCATGTCCACAATTTCTCTCCACATAAAGCTTTATTATGTTTACTATTACTGTTAAAAGGAAGTCACTTTTTTAAATGGCTTCTAAGAGGTATTGATCATATATCTTTGCTTCTAGATGATTCAGGCTTTGCACTTGCATATGAAAAAATTCATGTACGAATTTGATTTTCCTATTCCATTTAGAGAATATAAGTCAGTGATTAATGCTATTCCAGGTGCACTTAGTTCGTGTGAAATAGTAACTGCGTATGATTAACCAATCATTGGAGGTGTTCTCATCACTGACAGAAAATGTAACAATAAACAAGTCAAAGCATTCATAATTTAAACAAGAATGTTCCAAAAAGAACATTTAATTGGGCCTCATTACTTGATAACATAAATTGAAAAAAAAAAATCAGGGCTCATTTCGTACAAATATCCTAAGATTTAAGAAATTCACTTTAAAATAGTACACTGTATTTACCCTGTTACTTACATAATTGCAAAATATATGTACATTGTGGACCCGTGTACTTTCTGCAACCATCAGAAAGAATGTATTCCTCATCTTATTTTTACTTGTGGAGTGGTACAAACATTCTGGCGGCAACTTTGAAATTATATTTTTAATTTGATTCAGGAATCTTACAATTTTACATTAAAGGACATAATTATCTTTTTCCATAACAGTAACAAATCATTTAAATATGATTTTTATATTTTAATTGTCAATTTTTATATTTGAATGGCTAAATTCTACATTCATAAATGTACATTTTCTAAATCATCTCCTGAACAATCATCTTTCCTCTGTGAAATACAAAATCTTTTGAACACTTTAAATCTAATAGAATATCAGAAGTCTGCTTGCTATTGTCTCGACATTCCAATTTAGTTGATGGAACACTGTAAAATTTTTTTATTTATTTATTTTTCTTTGTTAGTATTTTGTGCCTTTTACTTAGTTTATTTATTTTCTTTTTCCCCCTCTTTTTTTTTTAGTTATTTATTTGTCTGTGTTTTTATGTTGGTTGTTACTCATCACTAGCCTGAAGCCTATTCCAGGAGGCTTAGGGCACGAGGCGGGATACACCCTGGACAGAGTGCCAATCCATTACAGGGAACACATACACTCATTCACACACTACAGGCAATTTGGGAACGCCAATTAGCAAAATATTCAATTCAATTCAATTCAATTTTATTTGTATAGTGCTTTAAAAATTTTTCATTGGCGCAAAGCAGCTTTACACAATCAAAAGAATTATTTAAGTTTGTATGAAATGTGAATGTGTATGATTAAAAGAAATGGTCTGTCTCTGATGAGCAAGCCGAGGGCGACAGTGGCAAGGAAAAACTCCCTGAGATGGCAGTAAGAAAAAACCCTGAGAGGAACCGGACTCAACAGGGAACCCGTCCTCATTTGGGTGAAACAGAAAGCAGGAACTAATCTGCAGTCATACTGTGTGTTGGGTGGCAGGCAGTTCAGTATAACAGTTGTTAATAGATGTTAATTGATGTTAATATGGAGTCCAGTTAGTTATTGGAGGCTCAGGTAGACTTGTAGGAAATTCCAGTCCTGAACTATCGAGCAACTGTAGCCAAGTCCACAAAGAAACGGCCGTCAACATCAAGCGAGGCCAGAATCATCTTCCTAGTAGAGTGAAACCATCCCCAGACATTGGACGCATCCAAAAGAAACACATGGGACATTCATGTGACGAGATCTCCAACCAGAAGTGGGGCACCAGGATGAGTCAGGCAGGTCCAGAGGGCAGAGGGAGTCTGGATCAATGGCAGCTCAGGAACGACATGTGTAGCTCGACAGAGAGAGGGAAAGAGAGAGAGAAAGAGGGAGAGAGGGAAGAGAGAGAAGGGGAGAGAGAACAGGAGAGGGGAGAGCAAAAGAGGAGAGATAACAGTTAGGTCTGGTCACAGTCACATAATGTATAAGGTGAATGTATATTTAGTGTAGAGTGCAAGCAGGGATTCTGGCAGGACTAACTATAACAGCATAACTAAAAGGGAGAGCCAGAAGGAAACACACACATGAGGGCTCCCTGAGATGTAAAGCAACCAATCACCTCACCGTCGACAAACCTGAGTGATCAATGAGAGTGGGGAAGACAGCATCTAAACATACCAGTTCACCAGATACTCTACGTCCATGAGTCCCCCAGATCTGCTCCTTATACTATTCTATTCTATTCTATTCTATTCTATTCTATTCTAATGCTAATCTATTTACAAAAAAGCTTGGCTAAATAAATAGGTTTTTAGCCTAGACTTAAACACTGTCCTGAACACTATTTAGAAGGCTATTCCATAACTTTGGGGCTTTATAAGAAAAAGCTCTGCCCCCTGCTGTAGTTTTTATAATACGCGGTACTGACAAGCAGCCTGCATCCTTTGATCGTAGTAGGCGTGGTGGATCGTAAGACACTAACAGTTCACTCAGAAAGCTGCACTGAGGTCGAGTAACACAAGCATAGTTACGCAACCCTGATCAGAGGCCAATAGGAGGTAATTTACTTCTTTAACGAGTGATGTCACTGTGCTGTGATGAGGCCTAAATCCTGACTGATGCAGTTCATGTATGTTATTTCTATGTAGATATGAGCATAGCTGCTCTGCAACTATCTTTTCCAGAATCTTAGAGCTAAAGGGGAGGTTTGATATTGGCCTGTAATTGCACAGGTGACTGGGGTCGAGGTCAGACTTCTTAATTATTGGTTTAATAACTGCTAATTTAAAAGATTTTGGAACATACTCAATGCTGATTGAAGAATTAATTATTTTCAACAGTGGTTCTGTTATTTCTGGCACTATCTGTTTGTTCTACTCAAAAGCTCTAATAAAAAGGTAAGTTTTAAGACCAGATTTAAAATCATCAACAGTCTGTGTCATCCTCAGATACTCAGGGAGAGCATTCCACAGTCTAGGTGCAGCCGAGCAAAAAGCCCGATCTCCCATGGTATGAAGCTTGGTCTTCGGAGATTTCAGAAGATGTGAAGACGTGAAGATGTATGTGAAGTGATAAGTTCTTTGAGATAGGGAGGGGCATCCCCATAGATGCACTGGTGGGTAAGAAGGGCAACCTTGTATTCAATTCTGAATGAAACAAGCAGCCAATAAAGAGATTTAAGGATGGGCGTAATATGATCATATTTAAGTGCTCGCATCAGGATCCTAGCAACGCATTTTTTAATATATTGCAGCTTTTGGAGGCTTTTTCCAGAAGTCCCAATGAGGAGAGCATTGCAGAAGTCCAGCCTGGAGGAGACAAAATGGACTAAGTTTTCCGCATCTGCAAATGTAAGTGCTGGACACAGTTTAGCAATGTTCCTGAGGTGAAAAAAAGATGTTACATGGATGTTTGATATGGGCCTCATATGTCAAATGAGAGTCCATTTTAAACCTGAGGTTGCGGTGCTTCTCGTGGTGTATTCGAGCTACAAACACCTGGAGCGTCATTGCTCTGATGACGTGTTTGATGAGCGACATCGGTCCGTACAGATGGAATGGATCAAGCAGAACAGCCAGGCTGATGGTCAACAAACTTTCGCAGAGTACTTCTATGGTGTGTTCGGCGCAGAAGTCCGAGTTCTTTCATGGCAGCAATGCACGTTGGAATGGAATAATTGTTGTGACTTAACAACTCCGGGATAGTGTACTTGAGCTCCATGCCAGTCGCCGAAAGTCTTTCAGTGCTAGCTATCTTCCAAACACGGAAATAGCCAAACAACTGCAAAGGCAGAGAACCAGGCTTTCAAACGTCTTTGCAGCGCTGAAAAACACCCCAAAACTCCCAAAAACTCAAGGCAAAAACTAGATAAAAGGGAAAAAATATATAACAGCAGTAAAAGTAACAAAAGAAGCACAGCAGCAGGAGAAGCGGCGAACAGCCAGCGCCAGCGTCTTCTCCCCTGTCAACCAATCTAATATACAGGCTGATGAATTTGCAGAAGAGATGAGTGAAATTAATTCATTCTCTTCAAGGGGAGTAAAGTATTCTAGGTTCCGATCTGACATGGTTAGTTTAACATCTGTATCAATTACATTGTCCGGTTTCAAAGCCTCAATTTTATGCCTAATGTTATTATTAAAGAAGTTCATGAAGTCCTCACTACTGTATGTTGTTGTTGTGGAGATTTCTGCAGTGGTCTTATTTCTGGTTAATTTGGCTACGGTATTAAATAAAAATCTAGGATTATTTTTGTTATTTTCTGAGGAGTGGAGAGATACGTTGATCTAGCACTACATTGATCTAGCACTACACTAAGAGCTTTTCTATAGTTAAGGATGCTCTCCTTCCATGCTATTTGAAATACTAACAATTTGGTTTGAGGCCATTTACGTTCTAATTTCCGAGCGGTCTGTTTTAAACTGCGCATGTGATCATTATCATACCAGGGAGCGAGTTTCTTATCTCTAACCAATTTCCTTTTAACTGGAACTACATTATCTAAGGTATAATGAAATGCTGACTCTAAATGTTCAGTCGCCTGATCCAGTTCCGTGGAGTCAGACGGCGATCCAATCAAAGTTGGTAACTCTGGGATATTACTGATAAAGCTCTGTGTGGTATTTGATGTGCGTACATTATTACTATGACAAACATTAATTGAGACAGGATAGTGATCTGAGATAACTTCAGACAGTGGAATTGTGAATAAATTTCTTATACTTAATCTGAAGAATAATATTAAATCTAAAGTGTGACCTGCTTTATGAGTGGGTCCTACTACACACTGATTTACTCCTACCGAGTCTAGACATGAATCCTGTTCTTAGAGGGTCTTCTGGATTCTCAAAATGAATATTAAAATCTCCAGCAATTAACCCTTTCTCTACAGAAATGACTAGGTTTGAAAGGGAATCTGCAAATTCACAAAGAAATTCCGAGTACGGCCCTAGGGGTCTGTAAATAATTATTAGCTGGATCGACTGAGGAGACTTAATATTTGTATCTAAACTTTTTACGTTGCTATAGAGAACTTCAAATGCATTACATTTGTGTCTGTGTTTTTGTACGATAGTCAGATTATTATTGTAAATAACTGTGACTCCTCCTCCTCTAACAGTTAGCCGAGGCTGGTGTATGTAGCTGTATCCAGGAGGACTAGCTTCATTTAAAGCTACTTAATCATCCTGTTTAATTCAGGTTTCTGCTAAACAGAGTATATCAAACTTCTGATCTGTGATAATTTCATTAGCAATAACTGCTTTAGACTCAAGAGATCTTATATCTAACAGTCCTAGCTTCAGATCAGAGGTGCTGGCTGCGCATTCAGTGTGTTACAGTCTGTGGTAACTATGTTAATGAAATTACTAAAGCAGACTTTCTGAGTCTGTCTAAATTTGTGTTTAGCTTGGGGAACAGACACAGTCTCAATATGATGAACCCTGAGTAACGACACTATGCAGCTAGCAGATGGTTTGTTTAGCCTCTGTGTCTGCTCCCTGGCCTGGGCTCTGGATTGTCACCGATTAACTAGGCCTCTTCTGAGACTATACGCTATACTGCAAGAAATGAGAGCAGCACCTTCCCAAGTGGGATGGACACCGTCCCGCCCTAACAGGCCAGCTTTGCCCTCAAAGGTCTTCCAGTTGTCTATAAAGTCCACATTATTTTCGGAGCACCACCTGGACATCCAGTTCAGTGACCATAACCTGCTGTAAGCTATGTCGCCACGTCTCATTGGGATGGGGCCAAAGCAAACTACTTCTTTGGACATCGCCTTTGCTAGTTTAAACACTTGCTTACTATGCTTACTAACCTCTGACTGACAAAGACGTATATCATTAGCTCCAGCATGTACCACTATCTTGGAGAACCTATCCTGTCCTAGAGCCCTAAGATTACCTGCTATGTCCGGTGCTCTGGCTCCCGGGATACACCTGACCACTGCCGCTGGCGCCCCTAAAGGCCAAGCTAATTTCACATGCCTCAGTATAGAGTCTCCTATAACCAGAACTCTTTCAGGTTTCTCAGCGGGTGCATCACTGAGGAGAGCAAACCTGTTGGACACGTGAAGCGCAGAAGAGCTGTGCTCGGTAGGCTAGCCTTAGCGTTAGCTGCGGCACCCAGACTTTCCGCTACGGGAATAATACTGCTCTCGCGCTCTCTAACTGTCTTTAAAGTCTGGATGCGCTCCTCTAATGCTGATATCTTCTCCATCAGGGTGCTAACTAACACACACCTATCACAAATAAAGTTACTGCTAACGACGGAGGAAGCGGTAACTTTATTTGTGATAGGTGTGTGTTAACATCCTGCACTCCACACACTGAACAAGCCAAATATTATCCATTATAACGTACCTGAGTCGGAGTTTAGTCGTTTGGAGCTGGATTCCGTTTAGACGAAGAAACTCACGGGTTCTCCAAAAAGCACAAAAAAACGGAAAAAAGTCGAAGCCCAGTAGTATGAAAATGTAAAAATTAGTTGCTATTAATGTTATTATTGTATGAACAAAATAATTTAAACGCTGATACAAACACGAAACTTTCTCGGCAACGATACAAAAATAGGTCAAAAATATGCAGGTCGTTTGACTGTGGAAGAACACTGGAGTACCCAGAGGAATACTTTGTGCAATTAGCACTGTGCAAGGCGACAGTGCTAACCACTGCACCACCGTGTCGCCGCTGTTATTACTTATTTGTATATTTTTGGTAAGTTTGCTTATATGGTATAACCTCTATTTAACTGTGGATTATTGTTTATGTCAGGGGCGGCGTGGAAAGAGAAATTACCAAATAGCAGAAACAGATGACTTAGAAATTATTTTATTAATTGCACCAAAATGAATAGGAGCTGGAAGAGCAGTGTGTGTGTGTGTGTGTGTGTGTGTGAGTGTGTGTGTGTGTGTGTGTGTGTGCGAGAGAGAGAGCTGGTGTATATGGGTGTGTGAATCTAGAAAAGAGTAGGGGAATACCCTATGACGCAATGAGGGGGCGGGACGATGACGTCGGGGAAGCCTCTGCGAACCCAGTAGTAAAGCGCACAAGAATATGCTTGGAGATTGCTGCGGCTGTTTCTTTTCCCATCGATGGTTCGCCGTGTGAACTGAGAGAGGATACCCGAGTCTTCTGGTTTGCCTTTGCTGGGGCATAGGAGGCCAGTGAGTGGCGTGAGCGTTGCACCGCGAAGGCGGAAGTGTGCGCACATGGAGACTGGGACGCGGCTGCAGCTGAGGGGCGACGGAGAGAAATCAGTGTGGTTCCAGGTGAGTGTCGTTACACGGAGACCCAGCCGCAAAAACAGACAAATCCGGAGGCACAAGTTCAAAACCAGAATCCAAAACACAATCAGGGTTATACACGACGATCAATCCGAAACAGACGAGATAACCAGGGGCGAAGACGAGAGAAAAATCCAAAGAGTAAACAGGGGTCAGCAACGGGCAGGAATACACTGGACAAACTATCGAGGAAAATACAGGGCACGCGAGTGAGACACTGCAGATCTGAGTGAAGCCCTTGGCATGCTTATGAAGCCGAGAGATGATTACCTGATCAGATACAGGTGTGATGTGATTGAGAGCGGGGCATGCAGGGGGAAAACTCCGGAATGGATTTAGGCCAGTGAAGAGCTCAGTGAGTCTAGCTAGCTCGTGACAGTTTAATTCAATCTTTTATACTTGAATCTTGTACTTTAATATTTTTCATATTGTACTTGTAAATGTTTATGATTTAATCAAATAAAAAAAAGTTATTGGAGATTTGGTTGATCACAAGATGGCCTGACTTAATTTTTTTTAACACAACAAATTAAAAATTAGAAGTAAAAAATTTTATGAATTAATTAATTAACAACCATTAATGAGTCAATATGTACTCATTTTACTTAGCAGTATGCAGTAAGTGTTTTCTTCATATAGTTTAATCTTTTTATTTATTTATTTTTTTAGCAATTTGAAAATGTGAACCCGTTTTCTGGGTCTAGTGGGGACACTTTATCAAATGAAATAAAAATAATTTTAGGTAGGATTGAAAAAATATTTTGTTATGATGAGTTGATTGACTTTATAAAATTACAACAAAAAACACAACATTATGTGCTGAACATGTCCCAGGTCTTAAGAATGACTGATATGTTAAATATGAGAATAAAAAAAAACTTTTTAAACAAATGTGCAAAACCTTTTAAAATAAAAAGTTGGATAAAATAACTATATAAATATATCAGAGGTATCAACAAATTTAAGTGCAAATGTGCAAATACAAATACAGTGGAACCTTGGATTATGAGCATAATTCGTTTCCGGAAGTGGGCTCATGTTCCAAAACACTGGTAAACCAAATCATATTTTCCCATAAGAAATAATGAAAACTCAAATTATTCATTCCACCACCCAAAAAAATAAATACATAAAAATAATTCATACAATCTGTAAAGTGAAAATAAAACAAATGAATCTGCACTTTACCTTTAAAAAAAAGTACAAATAAATCCCGGCAGATAAGTGTTTCCGTTTGTGCGCGCAGGTGCCGTGTGTGTATGTGTGTGTGTGTGTGTGTGTGTGTGTGTGTGTGTGTGTGTGGAATTAGCCCCTTCCCTCGCCTTGTTTTACACAGTAACACTCCACCTCGCTTTTTAAGTTTCACCACACACACACACAAACACACACACACACACACACACACACACACACACACACACACACACACACACACGGAAACACTGTTTTAATGGGGGGGAAAAAAGTCTCTCTGACACTGGCGTGAGCGCATACTAACGGAATCACTGCTGAAAAGTAAAAAAAACAAAAAAAACAAAACAAATGAACCAGCACCTTACCTTTGAAAAGAATTGCGACAGAGCAGAGTTTCTGTGTGTTTGTGAAGCCAGGAAGGGGGTGAAAAGGCGAGAGAGTGTCTGTGCGTGTGTGTGTCAGTGTCAAATTACGCGCGCACACACATAGGAGACGCTGAAACAGAGAGTGAGATGTTGATTATACAAGTAAGAGATGAGCACAAGTAAGACCCAGCAGGGGAGACGATTACCCACAATTTCACAGCGCAAGAGTGACGCTCGATGTCAAAATAAGACAAGACTTGCTCGTTTTTTAAATTAAAATTTATTAAACATCTTTGCTTGTCTTGCGAAACTCGAAAACTGCAAATTACTCGCAATCCGAGGTTCCACTGCACAAGATATATAAGATTTTAATATAATATGAAAACATGAAAAAGAGTAATTATAGACAGAATGACATGCAAAACATGTGTGCTTCATTCAGTGTATCAGTCAGTCACAGTTTTGCATTCAGAAAGATTGGTGCGTGCACTGTAGAAGGGCTGGGCCTGCTTACTCTATTAGCATTCTTTCACATGGCAAAGAAGTGGTAACAATGCACAATCTAGTTTTCATAATGGTGTCTATTTATTTGTTTGTTCAACAAGGCTTGAGATCTCCTCCATTCCAATGGGTCCATTCCAATGGTGTCAGTGTTCAGCTGTTCAGCCAAGGAGCCTTTTACCTTCAGCTTAGGTTCAGGAATGGGATTTTGGTCCCTTTGTCTTAAACTTGTGACCCTAACTTCAAAGTTTGCCCATACTTAAAGCTCTGGCTCACTTGGACCAGCTCCCCCTTCTCTTCTGTGCAGTGCCCTCTGACCTCTGGTGTGGCTGCCTGTATGACTGCACTCACAATAATTGCAATATAATCCTCTGTATTTGTGTCAGTAACAAATGCACGCATTTTGAAATGAGGATCCAAAAGCATTGCCTCTGAAAGAACTATTATTCTCTGCAATGTCAAGTCAGTGTTCAAGTCAGCAGCCAGAAAATAAACCATCTTACAAACAATTCCATAATTCGAGGGCACCCATGTCATAAGAATGGCTTGAGATACTGTCATGAATCTGTTGGGGTATAAAATCAAATTTGTGTAAAAATGTGTTTCTTGTTTTCACTGTTTTAGCCTTCTAATTGTAAAGGACTCTGTAATAGCACAATCCTCTAGTAGTAGTTATTACAGCAATACCACATATGATAACCAACACAGCATGTAATTTTAAGGAAAGATGATTATGATCACACCTCTCTGTGTCCACCTCCTCAAAGGGTTTTAGTATAGGATGAATGTCCCATTCATTTATAAACAATTTTTTTGTGAGCATGCTTCATGTTGGCTGACTGTCTGAGGTCGTCCGGGTACACCACTGGAGCTGCGTGACTGCGCAGCATGAAAACATGGGACGCACAAGCTGCCTGAAACCTTGGGAGACAAGACTCACAAGGCAGGATTGCCTCCTGCAGTTGCCACCCTGACAGCAGCTCTGACCTGTTTGAATCATTTGGTAAGTGCTCGTTGCTCTGAATTGTACCTAGAGCTACCAGTATAGCATGAAAGCCTAGAGCTGTTTAAATCCTTTTGGAAAGAGGACATCACACTTGAATTAGGCTCCCTAGCAATTCGATCCAATGCCTACAAAGAGACTGGAGCCTTAATCTAGCGCCTTAGACCGCTCGGCCACGCTACCCACAGTCGCATGAAACGAAACATGGAATGTTAAAAATGTGAGAGAGAGCAATAACGTCTGCACTGGGTTCATTACTAAAAATGGTTGAACAAGGTCTTGCTCAGGATCGATACCTACATGGGTTAGGCACATTGGATTGACTGCCTTCATCTCATGTTGACACAGTTCACACAAATGAATTTGCATCCAAAATGCGCATTATCAGTGCTACATGTCTCTCGTCTCTTAATCCGCTTTTGTCAGGCTCACGGACCTGTGCAAAGGCGCTGCTTATAAGCCTTCTCCACACAAAGACACTGCAATAACGTGACGCATGCCTGCAAACGGGCTAAAAGACACGACTGACGAACCTATTAGACACTTTGTCGATTTCGGCGAGATTTCTCACACATTTTGTTCGAACCCACGCCTCAGAAGAGACTGGAGCCTTAATCCCACGCCTTAGACCGCTCGGCCACGCTACCCACAGACGCATGAAACAACCATGGAACGTCAGAAAAGAGAGAGAGAGAGCGCAACGCGTCAGCAATAATTTCTGCACTGCGTTCATTACTAAAAATGGTTGAACAAGGTCATGCTCATGAGAAAAGGATCCATACCTACATGGGTTTTGCACAGTGGATCGACTGTCAACTGCCTTCATCTCATGTGGACACAGTTCACACAAATGAACTTGCATGCAAAATGCGCCTGATGAGTGCTACGTGTCTCCAGTCTCTTAATCCACTCTTTTCAGGCTCACGGACCTGTGCAAAGGCGCTGCTTATAGGCCTTCTCCACACGAAAGACACCTCAATAACATGAGGCATGCCTGCAAACGGTCTAAAGCAGACGACCGACGAAGGTGGGATTCGAACCCACGCGTGCAGAGCACAATGGATTAGCAGTCCATCGCCTTAACCTCTCGGCCACCTCGTCAAAGCCGATGAGATTTCTCACACATTTTGCAAGGGCCAGCGGACAAGCTTGAAGTTGTTATTTTCCTGATCAATTCCATGCATGTCTGAGAGCATGGCATCCAAGGTTCATCCCAGAGCCCACTGGATTTGCAGTCCACGCATTAAATGCTTGGCCACCTAGTACAGCGCCTCCAGCACTTAACACAAATTCTGGAAGCACCATTTCTTTTCTTTTTTCAGAGCAAAGTCGATGATCCTTTCTCTCCGTCAACATGTGTATGCCTTGTGGCATGTGGTGTTTTCATAGGAAGTGAAAGAAGCGGCTGCGGAAAGATGCTGCAAACTTGAGTACAGGATCATTTCTTCATCGAGTGGACCGTTATCCAATCTTTGTGTGGCGAGCTTTCGATTAGGCCTATACCGGTCCCTGTTCAGACTAGCTAGTTTGCTTTATTTGAACGATTGTAATGGCTTTTTTACCTACAGATGTGAACACTTTTGTTAAAAAGGGAACAAGATTTGAGACAGCATGCTTCATGTTGTAAGCAGCATGCTCCATGTTGGCTGACTGGGTTAGGTCGTCCGGGGACACCACTGGAGCTGCGTGACTGCGCAGCATGAAAACATGGGACGCACAAGCAGCCTGAAACCTTTGGAGACAAGCCTTGCAAGGCAGGATTGCCTCCTGCAGTTGCCACCCTGACAGCAGCTCTGACCTGTTTGTATCATTTGGTAAGTGCTCGTTGCGGGGAGTCGTACCTAGAGCTACCAGTATAGCATGAAAGCCTGGAGCTGTTTAAATATTTTTGGAAGAATGAAACGACACTTGACAAAGGCTCCCTAGCACTGGTGCCCTTGGAAAGCATGCCTTCTGGTATACTGGAATCAACATCCCAAAGGGGTTTATGAGGGGTTACCTATTAGAGTGACCCTGTTGATTGAGATGTTACAAGGGAGAACAAGAAAAGCAGGCGTGACCATGACGAACAGCTGTGGTGAGACTAACGCACCTTCAACATAACCAGGCCTACAGGAGCCATGGAAACATTTTGATGTTGAGAGCTAGGGCAGGAGCCTTACAGGAGAAATCCCGCTGGAAGCAACCCATGTACATTTAGTGACACTCGGCCAACTGTCAATGCAGGAGTCGAATCAAAATCTCGACCTGGCAGCGGTGGGATTCGAACCCACGCCTCCAAAGAGACTGAAACCTTAATCCAGCGCCTTAGACCGCTCGGCCACGCTACCCACAGACGCATGAAACGACCATGGAACGTCAGAAAAGAGAGAGAGAGTGCAACGCTTCTGTAATAATTCCTGCACTGCGTTCATTACTAAAAATGGTTGAACAAGGTCATGCTTATGAGAAAAGGATCCATACTTACATGGGTTTTGCACAGTGGATCGACTGTCAACTGCCTTCATCTCATGTGGACACAGTTCACACAAATGAAGTTGCATCCAAAATGCGCATGATGAGTGCTACGTGTCTCGAGTCTCTTAATCCACTCTTGTCAGGCTCACGGACCTGTGCAAAGGCGGTGCTAATAGGCCTTCTCCACACGAAAGACACCTCAATAACATGAGGCATGCCTGCAAACGGGCTAAAACACACGACCGACGAAGGTGGGATTCGAACCCACGCGTGCAGAGCACAATGGATTAGCAGTCCATCGCCTTAACCTTTCAGCCACCTCATCGAAGCCGGCAAGATTTCTCACACATTTTGCAAGGGCCAGCGGACAAGCTTGAAGTTGTTTTTTTTCCTGATCAATTCCATGCATGTCTGAGAGCATGGCACCCAAGTTTCATCCCAGAGCCCACTGGATTTGCAGTCCACGCATTACACGCTTGGCCACCTAGTACACCGTTTCCAGCACTTAACACAAATTCTGGAAGCACCATTTCTTTTCTTTTTTCAGAGCAAAGTCGATTTTGTTGTTCTCTCCGTCAACATGTGTATGCCTTGTGGCATGTGGTGTTTTTATAGGAAGTGAAAGAAGCGGCTGCGGAAAGACGCTGCAAACTTGAGTACAGGATCATTTCTTCATCGAGTGGACCGTTATCCAATCTTTGTGTGGCGAGCTTTCGATTAGGCCTATACCCGTCCCTGTTCAGACTAGCTAGTTTGCTTTTTTTAAACAATTGTAATGGCTTTTTACCTACAGATGTGAACAGTCTTGTTAAAAAAGGGAACAAGATTTGAAACAGCATGCTTCATGTTGTAAGCAGCATGCTCCATGTTGGCTGACTGGGTGAGGTCGTCCAGGGACACCACTGGAGCTGCGTGACTGCCCAGCATGAAAACATGGGACGCACAAGCAGCCTGAAACCTTTGGCAAGGCAGGCTTGCCTCCTGCAGTTTCCACCCTGACAGCAGCTCTGACCTGTTTGTATCATTTGGTAAGTGCTCGTTGCTTGGAGTTGTACCTAGAGCTACCAGTATAGCATGAAAGCCTGGAGCTGTTTAAATATTTTTGGAAGAATGAAACGACACTTGACAAAGGCTCCCTAGTACAGGTGCCCTTGGAAAGCATGCCTTCTGGTAGACTGGAATCAACATCCCAAAAGGCTTTGTGAGGGGTTACCTATTAGAGTGAAGCTGTTGATTGAGATGTTACAAGGGAGAAGAAGAAAAGCAGGCGTGACCATGACGAACAGCTGTGGTGAGACTAACGCACCTTCAACATAACCAGGCCTACAGGAGCCATGGAAACATTTCGATGTTGAGAGGTAGGGCAGGAGCCTTACAGGTGAAATCCCGCTGGAAGCGACCAAGGTACATTTAGTGACTCTCGGCCAACTGTCAATGCAGGAGTCCAATCAAAATCTCAACCTGGCAGCGGTGGGATTCGAACCTCCGAAGAGACTGGAGCCTTAATTCAGCGCCTTAGACCGCTCGGCCACGCTACCCACGGATGAGGGAACCGACCATGGAATGTCAGAGAAGAGAGAGAGAGTGCAACGCCTCTTCAATAATTCCTGCACTGCATCCATTACTAAAAATGGTTGAACAAGGTCATGCTCATGAGAAAAGGATCCATACCTACATGGGTTTTGCACAGTGGAACGACTGTGAGAGCTAGGGCTCTTACAGGAGAAATCCCGCTAGAAGCGACCCATGTACATTTAGTGACACTCGGCCAACTGTCAATGCAGGAGTCGAATCAAAATCTCAACCTGGCAGCGGTGGGATTCGAACCCACGCTTCCGAAGAGACTGGAGCCTTAATCCAGCGCCTTTGACCGCTCAGCCACGCTACGCACAGACGCATGAAGCGACCATGGAACGTCAGAAAAGAGAGAGAGAGTGCAACGCTTCGGCAATAATTCCTGCACTGCGTTCATTACTAAAAATGGTTGAACAAGGTCATGCTCATGAGAAAAGGATCCATACCTACATGGGTTTTGCACAGTGGATCGACTGTCAACTGCCTTCATCTCATGTGGACACAGTTCACACAAATGAAGTTGCATCCAAAATGCGCGTGATGAGTGCTACGTGTCTCCAGTCTCTTAATCCACTCTTGTCAGGCTCACAGACCTGTGCAAAAGTGCTGCTTATAGGCCTTCTCCGCCTTCTGGTAGACTGGAATCAACATCCCAAAGGGGTTCGTGAGGGGTTACCTATTAGAGTGAAGCTGTTGATTGAGACGTTACAAGGGAGAACAAGAAAAGCAGGCATGACCATGACGAACAGCTGTGGTCAGACCTTCATGCACCTTCATGCACCTTCAACATAACCAGGCCTACAGGAGCCATGGAAACATTTCGATGTTGAGAGCTAGGGCAGGAGCCTTACTGGAGAAATCCCGCTGGAAGCGACCAAGGTACATTTAGTGACACTCGGCCAACTGTCAATGCAGGAGTCGAATCAAAATCTCAACCTGGCAGCGGTGGGATTCGAACCCACACCTCCGACGAGACTGGAGCCTTAATCCAGCGCCTTAGACCGCTCGGCCACGCTACCCACAGACGTAGGAAGCGACCATGGAACAGCGGAAAAGAGAGATAGAGCGCAACGCTTCGGCATAATTTCTGCACTGCGCTCATTACTAAAAATGGTTGAACAAGGTCATGCTCATGTGAAAATTATCCATACCTAAATGGGTTCTCTTAATCCACTCTTGTCAGGCTCACAGACCTGTGCAAAAGCGCTGCTTATAGGCCTTCTCCACACGAAATACACCTCAATAACATGAGGCATGCCTTCAAACGGGCTAAAACACACGACTGACGAAGGTGGGATTCGAACCCACGCGTGCAGAGCACAATGGATTAGCAGTCCATCGCCTTAACCTCTCGGCCACCTCGTCGAAGCTGACGAGATTTCTCACACATTTTCCAACGGCCAGCGGACAAGCTTGAATTTGTTTTTTTCCTGATCAATTCCATGCATGTCTGAGAGCATGGCATCCAAGTTTCATCCCAGAGCCCACTGGATTTGCAGTCCACGCATTAAACGCTTGGCCACCTAGTACAGCGTTTCCAGCACTTAACACAAATTCTGGAAGCACCATTTCTTTTCTTTTTTCAGAGCAAAGTCGATTTTGTTGTTCTCTCCGTCAACATGTGTATGCCTTGTGGCATGTGGTGTTTTTATAGGAAGTGAAAGAAGCG
>JAAGKR010007223.1:0-18875 GCA_011419295.1 Clarias macrocephalus | reverse complement strand
TTAGACGAGCTAGCGGAAACTTTAGGGCTACGATAAATAATATCACGACGAGGTGGCGAAAACACAGTTTTGTGAGTGAGCACGAACTCATCAGCCAAAACGGCAGCATCAGCGAGCGACGAGACTTTTTGTTCGTTCAAATAAACAACAATTTTGTCCGAAATACAGTTTTTAAATTCTTCTAATAGTAGCAGTTCTTTTAACTGATCAAAGGTCAAAGGAAGAAAAAAAAAAGGTGAGTATGTAGGCCCTCCTTCTCAACTGCTGCAGCGTCTTTTAAAAACTCTCCACTAATTACCACCCTTGTGGATTAGCAACAGGTGCATCAACCTGAAAAGGGGGGGGGGGGGGTTTGTAGGAGAGCGAGAGAGAGAGCATGCGCAAACACACACAAAAAAGTGAGGAGACCTACACAGTGCACCAAACTCCAGAGAAAAAAAAAGAAAAACATAGCTCAGGTCGTAACAATGAGGAATAAAACTGGAAAGCTTACTGCACCTGGTATTTCAAAGTAGTCTCGCATCCAAGCACTAACCAGGACTCAGCCTGCTTAGCTTTGAAGATCAGACAAGCTGGGGCACTCTCAGACTGGTATGGCTGTAGGTGGAAGCTGACTTGAAGGGAGGCCTATTTGAACAATTAAAATTATTATTATTTTTTTTAATATTATTATAAAAAAAACTATATGAGGAATAAAATTGAAAAGCTTACAGCACCTGGTATTCTCAGGCGGTCTCCCATCCAAGTACTAACCAGGCCCGAGCCTGCTTAGCTTCCGAGATCAGACAAGAACAGGCGCTCTCAGACTTGTATGGCCATAAGCAAAAGCTGGGTTGAAGGGAGTCCTGTTGGAACAATTAAACTGTTTTTTTTCTTTATTTATTAAAAAAAAAAAAAACTATATGAGGAATAAAATTGAAAAGCTTACAGCACCTGGTATTCCCAGATGGTCTCCCATCCAAGTACTAACCAGGCCCGAGCCTGCTTAGCTCAGATCAGACGAGATCAGGCAACAGACGATCAGGCCATAAGGGAGAGCTGGGTTAAAGGGTCCAATTTGAACAATTAATTTTTTTTTTAAATTATTATAATTTAAAAAAAAAAAAAAAAAAACCTATATGAGGAATGAAATTGAAAAGCTTAAAGCACCTGCTATTCCAAGCCAGTCTAATATCCAAGTACTAACCAGGACCAAGCCTGCTTAGCTTCCAGGATCGGACAAGCTGGGTCACTCTCAGACTGGTATCGCTGAAGGTGAAAGCTGGTTTGAAGGGAGGCCTATTTGAACAATTTAAATATTTTTTTTCTGAATATTCCTTAAAAAAAACATAATACAACTATATGAGGAATAAAACTGAAAAGGTTACAGTAACTGGTATTCACAGCAGTCCCCCATCCAAGTACTAACCAGGACCGAGCCTGCTTAGCTTCCAAGATCAGACGAGATCGTGCACGGTCAGACTGCACAGGCGCCTTGCACCTCCAGGCTCCGTGTTCGATTCCCGGCCAGAATTGATTCTCGTCTGTGTATCATATGAGGAATAAAACTGAAAAGCTTTGGACTCCTCCCACTTTCCAGAGACATGTAGGTAAGCTTAATTGGCTTTGCCATAGTGTGACCTGCGATTGATTGGCACCCTGTCCAGAGTTTACTCCGTCTTCTGCCGTAAGTCTCCTGAGATAGGCTCCAGGGACCCTGAATACAGGATTAAGTGGTATAGAAGATGAGTGTTAAACAAACTCAACAGCTCACACCCCCTGCAGTCTTCCATCCAAGTACTAACCAGGACTGTGTCTGCTTAGCTTCCAAGATCAGACACTCAGATCAGATTCGGCACTTTCCGACTGGTATGGCTGTGAGTAAATCCTGGTTTGAAGGGAGGGCTATTTGAACCATAACAATGTAGTTAATATTTTTTTTAATTATTATTCTAAGAGGGATAAAAAAACAAAGCTCACACCACCTGGTATTCCCACACGGTCTCCTTTCCAAGTAGTATCCAGCCCAGCACCTGCTAAGCTTCCTAGATCAGACAAGTCTGGGCACTCTCAGACTGGCATGGCCATGAGTGAAACCTGCCTTTTAGGGAGGCCTTTTTGAACCAAAACAATTTAGTTAAAATTTTAATTAAAGAAATAAACCTCAAAATCTTACAGCACCTAGTATTCCCACACAATCTCCCTTCCAAGTACTAACCATCAGACAGTCTTTATACAGAGCACTGTTGTAACAGTACTTTATACCATTTCATGATAAATTCAATCAGGATAGTAAAAGTAATTATAATCGCCATTATATATCTAAACGCCAACCACAATATTTTATAAATGTTTAATAAATTTTAATAAATATTTTAAATGCAAGACTTGTATATAATTTATTTATAAGCAATGTATTTGACTTTCTAGTTGATAAGTCTGGCATAGCGTTCGTACCGTCACCACACCTTCGACAATGACTACTATGCCCCAAGCAGCAGCAGGTATGAAAAGAACAATTTGATGATGGTGGACTTCTGAACTGTTAAAAAAATTATGAAGCAATCAGAAAGACAGCAAGTTACCTAAGGACAAATGCTTCACCTCAACGAGTGAGTATGAATCAGGTGATAAGGTTTCGCGATCAGTGTTATTATTAATGTTAACACATGTCATCTTCTTCAAAGAGCATTTCTCAATCCCATAAATCTATGCACTTTGATGTTGTAATCACTGTAAAATAATTCAAAATGTGTATTCTAAAAGAATCTTGCATTTTTTTTTTTTTAATTTAGCAATAATTAGGATTATAATGTTGTGAAACATTGATGTTTGTTAGTTCCTGTTATTGCTATCATTGTTCACTGTTATAATAAATACTGTATAACTAGTAACTTGTTATTGAGGACTGTCATTTCCCTTTCTTTCCATTGAAATAAATGTATGCAATGGCCTTGGGCTGAGTGTTAAAAGTTCTCAAAATTTTAATTCTCCTTTTAAAAAGTTAAATACACTGTACTTCTCACAAGACGACTCAACACATGAACAAACTTACAGTCTCAGCCTCCCTCACGCTCAGCACTGGAGCACCACAGGGTTGTGTTCTGAGCCCCCTGCTGTACTCTCTGTACACACATGACTGCGTAGCCTCTACTAACTCCACCACCATCATCAAGTTTGCTGACGATACCGTCGTGGTGGGCCTGATCACTGACAATGATGCGACGGCCTACCTGGAGGAGATTGGAAATCTGGAGACCTGGTGCCAGAGGAACAATCTCCTTCTAAACGTCAGCAAGACGAAGGAATTGGTAGTAGACTTTAGCACAAAGCAGGAGAGGAACTACCGGACCCCTGTCATCAACATCAGCCCAGTGGAGAGAGTAGACACCTTCAGATACCTCGGTGTCCACATCAAACAGGACCTGTCATGGTCCTGTCACACCAACACCGTGGTGAAGAAGGCCCGACAGCGTCTCTACCACCTCAGGCGCTTGAGAGACTTTAGGCTGCCCTCCAAGGTGCTCAGGAACTTTTACTCCTGCACCATAGAGAGCATCCTGACGGGAAACATCACGACCTGGTTCGGGAACAGCACCATGCAGGACAGACGAGCTCTACAGAGGGTGGTGCGATCAGCTGAGCGCATCATCCACACCAAGCTCCCTGACCTGCACTCGATCTACAACACGCGGTGCTGGACTAAGGCCAGGAAGATCGTGAAGGACCTCAGCCACCCCAGCAATGGACTGTTCTCTCTGTTGAGGTCAGGAAAGCGATTCCGCTCCCTGAAGGCCAATACAGAGAGACTGAAGAGGAGCTTCTACCCGCAGGCAATACGGTCTCTCAACCAGCGCACCCAATGTACTGACTGACGCACTTTACACATCCACACTCATGTATCTTGCACTCGCTCTGGACTCTTGCGACAACCATTGCACACTACATTACTATTTATTCTATAAAAAGCACAAGTCACTTTAAGTACAAAACACTTTACAGCATACTTGCACACCCCCTGGACATCTCTATTTATATCCCATATTCTCTATACTGTACACCTAGGCTCTCTTATATTCCTTATATTGTATACATATTTTTCTACATGTGCACCCAGGTTTTTCTTATTTTCTTATTCTCTTATATTTTTCATACATTTTTTTTCTATATTTTTCCTATTGGAAATTGTATATTTTTACTGTACATACATTTTATTATCTTATTCTTAGTTAAATCTATTTCTACTTTCTCTGTTATATTCATTTCTTTATTCTAAGGTCACAGGCAGTCGCCTAAGCATTTCACTGCATATCGTACTGTGTATGACTGTGCATGTGACAGATAAAATTTGAATGAACGAATGAGTACTGTGCAAAAGCCTTAGGCACCCTGTGTTTTTTAGTAAAACTTTGTTTTTAAATTGTGACTTCATCATTGAGTCAGTACAAAAAAAGTTAGATTTTCAGACATCAGTATTCAACTACAAAATAAAATATTTATATGTTATAAGTGACTCCTTTACAGAACAAAAAAAATAGAAGCTGCTGGATTTTGCATGCAAAAAGCAAGTGTGTGCAAAAGTCAAAAAGCTTTCAGAAGAACTGTGGGTGGTTCTGCACAGTGCTCAGTAAAACTTGGAGTTTATTTCCTTATAAAACTGCATACTGTAAATTGTACCAGACACTCTCAGTGTCACGGTCTGGCTGTTCCTACAGGCCAGACCGGCTGATGTAGTTGCAGTGGGCATATAGGGCAGGCATACACACAGCGGTTTTCAAACAGAAATAGTCTTATTTATAACAACCAATAATAAAGAACAAACAAACAAACTAACTAAAACAACAAACTCAAACTATAATTAGGGCTCAGGGCTACACACAGGGAGCTGAGCGCCGACACAGGGAGCTGAGCGCCGACACAGGGAGCTAACTAAAGACACAAAGGGACCAGAAACAAGACAGGACAACACGGGAACTAGAGATGAGACAGGGACTGGAGACATGACTTCTAAAGACCGGACAGGACAGCATGGGTTAGTGGCTAGTTGGATTAGTAGCTACACTGAATACTGATATACTGAGTGATGACCTAACCGGGTTAGTACATAAGGGAGTGAGTGGCTAACTGGGTTAGTACTGACCTACTAGGGGACTGGAACACAAGAGGCAAGGCACACATGAGGCTATTCCAAACTAGCGGCTAGCCTACTAGCAACCAGAACCACTAGCAGTCAATACCACTAAAGGCTAGCCTACTGGAGGCTAACCCTATTAGGGGCTAACCCTACTAGCAGCCTAGGCCTACTAGCGGCTAACTCTGCTGGTGGCTAAGCACTCATGTGGCTACACATATCTAAACAGACAAGGGAACAGTACATGCAGAGGACTAAACAAGAGGAAGACCAACACTGGAGACACACAGAACAGTACTTACACAGGAGCAGACACTGTCTAACTAAACACGAAACAGGACAGCTCCATGAATCCATCTACACAAAGAACATAAAGCAAACCAATAATAGAGGCTTCTTAAAAAACACAGATTAAACCATATAACTAATGAAAACTCAAAGAAACAAAACTAAACAAAAAGGAATGCCCACGTGACTATGAGTTTTATATATAGACATACAAACATAAACCTACAAACAATGCTCAACCCAGTGTCCCAGAACAAACTGCTATTTATAAGCTGTTTAATGAGCCACCTCGGTTCAGGTGAGCACTCATCACCTGACTGAGGTGCCGTCTGGGAAACTGAGTCGACCAACAAGAACTACAAGACAGACAAACAAACAGTGCCCTCCAGTGGTGGTTCCTAACACTCAGCGTCCTCAAAGCGTAAATACATCAAATACTGACTTTGTTTCATTAATTATTGTTTACTGGGCATAATATCATATATCTGTTTCCCAGAAAAAAAAACATTTGTAATTCAGGTTTGACAAAGTGATTCTTATACACCTTGTAAAGTATAATAAAAAACGACAAACCAAAGAATAAGCTATGTCTACCATCTACTTTTTTCTTAATTATTTTCACTTTTGTTTCCATGGTTATTGCTTTGCATTTCATAGCAGTCCCCTCCACATCACCACTGCTTTTCCTCTTGCTTCTGGACATCCTGGCCCCTGATTGAGCACTTTACAGTAAGCACACAGCAGCACTACTGTTGCAATGCCCAGCAACACAGAAGCTACTTCCACAATTTGTTAGCATGACTGTTTGTAATGTGAGGTCGGTTCTTGTCTGTGAAATTTCTCAAGTCCGATGTTTGTATGTCGAGACTTATGAACGTTCAATATACATACAGTACAGACCAAAAGTTTGGACACACCTTCTCATTCAAAGAGTTTTCTTTATTGTGTTCTTTATTGTGTTCTTTCGCCCAAACAAGTCTCTTCTGCTTGTTGCCTGTCCTTAGCAGTTGTTTCCTAGCAGATATTCTACCATGAAGGCCTGATTCACACAGTCTCCTCTTAACAGTTGTTCTAGAGACGTGTCTGCTGCTAGAACTCTGTGTGCCATTGACCTGCTCTCTGATCTGAGCTGCTGTTAAACTGCGATTTCTGAGGCTGGTGACTCGGATGAACTTCTCCTCCGCAGCAGAGGCGACTCTTGGTCTTCCTTTCCTGGGGCGGTCCGCATGTGAGCCAGTTTCTTTGTAGCGCTTGAGTTTTCCCAATTTTTCGGACTGACTGACCTTCATTTCTTAAAGTAATGATGGCCACTCGTTTTTCTTTACTTAGCTACTTTTTTCTTGCCATAATACAAATTCAAACTCTTTGAATAAGAAGGTGTGTCCAAACTTTTGGTCTGTACTGTATATTACATATATAAACCACCCTGATTTGCAGCATTTATTTGCATGTGCACAGTACTGTATGTTTGTTAAATAACAAGGCATTTTAAAATATTTTTTTCATTTTTCAATTGTAAGACAGCTTTTTAAAAAAAATAATTTGTGCTTAAATATATAACTGTAATTTAATAATTTGAAATACAGTCAAAGCTTCTATTATAGAAAAAAATTATTCATACCTTTTGGTTACAGTTTATCAACACAGATGCAAGACAAGACTGATTGAAAAATGTTGGCTTCCTAAAGCCAACCTAATTAGAAACCTAAGTTCAGGTGAGAGATCCCATCACCTGACCATGATGTTCATTTCCCAAAGGAGCACTCTGGGAAATGAAGTCCACTAAATAAAAAGTCTTTGGGAGCAAGGCACTCTTTAGGGGTAACAACCCTATCAGTTGCTTTTTCCAGCAACTGATAGAAAATGTCAAAACATGTGTTGTGTGCTGGAAGTTTGCTTCTTTAAACCCATATTAACTTAAACTCCTTTCCTGTTATACATCCTGCCTCTTAACATACAGTATGACTGCAGATTAATCACTGCTATCTGATATCACCCAAATGAGGATGGGTTCCTCTCAAGGTTTTTCCTAGTGCCATCTCAGGGAGCTTTTCCTCAACACCGTCTCCCTCAGCTGAGCTGATCGATATGATCTCTAAAATTTTCTCACACATTCCATACCCATTTCTGTAATTTTCTTTTGATTCTGTAAAGCTGCATTGTTGTTAAAAGCGTTATATAAATATTTTTTTGTATTAAAATGCTATTATTAATGCTTTTATTAATCATGCTAGGAGAAAAAATATACATAGTGACATTTGAGCTGGTACGCTTACTTTTGAGACTGTGAGGATAGTAAACAATAAATATAATATACTGCCCATATTTACCAGATGTACAGATATGTACAAAAGGTAAGTTTTATCAGCCAATCAGAAAGGAGCATTTTCCTCACGGGTCAACCAATCAGATCTTTAGTTTCATTTTTGAAGCTGTGAGGTCAAAACAAAACCGAAAAGTTAAATAAGACAGGTTTATGAGGCTTCAGTAAGAGAATCGTGTTTAATCTGGTACTTTTATTCTTTATTTCCCGCGGTAATGTCGAATTGTTACCAGCTAATTAACCGCATTCTGAGTATTTTTTTCGAGCGCATATTAAAGACCAAGGTTTATTTTGAATCTCACGATCACGAAAATATTCAGAAAGTCCGTGCTGAATTTATTAAATGCGTCTGTAGATTACTGAATGTAATCAGTGTGAGTAAAGAGGGAGAGTGTGATGTTAAAGTGGTCTTCTGTCCGATCGTGTCACGCGCAGGAACCGATATCGAAGCGGCTCTCTCGCGCCTTGAACGTGAGTCTGAGCTGCACTGCCACACACACACACACACACACACACACACAAACAAAATGGCTTCCTCCATTCTTCATTCACTGAACACATACACACACACACAGCTAATGAAACACTACAGAACCTTTTATAGTATATTTAGGATAAAATAAATTATATGAAATTGATCTTACACTCAATAAAATATTATGTACCTACTGTAGGCAAATTTATTAAACATAAATCAAAAACCATCATCATACTACTTTCAGGAATGAGAACAAGATGAGAATGCAAGTGCAGTGTCTTCTTTAATAAGCACTCTGAATTAAACACACAAATAAACATGAAACCATTAAACCGGTAAGCAAAGCAGATTTGCGCAAAGTCCAGGTGAAAACCCAGAGACTCGGCCTGGACTACAGGAGGCAATCCACACTTTAACAAGCTAAAGGAAGCAATTGCTACAGCACCAATCCATCGCTACGGCACCAATCCTGTAGGCAGAATGCAACTATGGAATGGGCAGTCGAGAACTGCTGGCAGGGATTTTGGCTCAAAAGGGCCCAACATTAATCTATATATATTAGTTTTTCGGCTGCTCCCGTCCAGTAGTTGCCACAGCGGAACATCCAATCCACACACAACTTGGCACTGGTTTTACAATGGACGCCTTTCTTGATGCAACTCTCAGATTTTATGCAGGGGACGGGCACTGCACGCAGTGGCTAGGGTTTGGGCATTGGGTGGGAATTGAATCTGAGCTTTCTGCATGACAGGTGAGAAACCTACCACACAGAAATTTGGCCACACTGTTTGGCCTGCCGCTGGTGGCCGGTGTAGCAGGCAGCCGGTAGAGCGGCCGTCTCTCACGTCTAACAGTAGACAGCATCGTCGTCACTTTTTTCGCCATACTGCGAGGTAGTAATATACCTTCTGGCAATACACTGGAATAAGGCGATGAGCGGCAGCATTAGCGGGAATCTGCTAATCTGGTGTTAGAATCTGCACGCAAGCGGAGCTGCAATCATTAAAGTTCATTATATATCAAGTTTCTTTCAGACGCTCCCATAAAGGGTTAACCACATCGGACCATCTGATTCACAGACAACTTGGCGCAGGTTTTACGCGGGATGCCGTTTCTGGCACAACTGTCTCATTTTTCTAACCAGGCTTGGGACTGGCACTGTACACAGGGCACTGGCACAGTGGCTGGGTAGTATGGGGTGTGGTATATATACACATCACAAAAACCTCAAGAACATAATATCAGACTCAATGCATGCCTGGCTCGATGGGCAATTTTTTCCGCAAGGTTTGATTTCATACTTTCATACAGACCAGGATCTAAGAATTTAAAAGCTGATGCTCTGTCCTGTACACACCCTACTCCACCCCATGAGGACAATCCCTGATTGTCAAATTGTGGGACATATGACATGGGACGTGGACAGGCAAATAGACAAATACCGAGCCACAAAAATGCTTAAGCAATGCCTGAGGGGGAAAAAATTTGTTCTGCCACATGTAGGTAGCTAAATAATAACTTGGGCTTATGATAAGTTTGCCAGTAAGTTAGTATTTGTTAAATTAAATACATTGAGACCTGCACTTGCATTGCCTTAACTTTGGTCCATATAGTCTATGTACAGAGCTCTGTTGCTTGCCATTTTAACAAAGTGGGACCTTGAATTACGAGCATAATTTGTTCTGGAAGCGGGCTCCTATATAAAAACTCACACACACACACACACACACACACACACACACACACACACACACACACACACACTTGTGCCACATAATACTCGATGATACTTGGTACTCGTAAATCAAGACACACATGTTTAACATGGCAAAATTTATTAAACACTAAATTACTTGCAATCCAAGGTTCCACTTTCTTCTGTAGCATTGTAAAATTATAAAGTCAGCCATGGTAAAATTAATTATAATTGCCAGTATATTTCTGAAAGCCAAGCACATTTTTTTATAAAGCAACTGGTTGAAAAAAAAAAACTTGTGTATTATTCATTTATAAGTAATGTATTTGACTTTCTAGTTGATAAGCCCACCATAGTGTTCGTACTACACCACACCTTCGACCCTGACTACAATGCACCGAGCAGCAGCAGGTATGAAAAGAACAATTTGATGTTGGTGGACTTATTGTTCCATGAGGACAAAGGTCTCCTAGACTGTTCAAAGAATGATGAAGCATTCAGCAAGACGGAACGTTACCTAAAGAAATATGCTAAACCTCAGCGTACTGTGAGTACCAATGAGTAGCAAAGGGTTCTTTATTTGTGTCATATTATCAATGTTAATGTGTCATTTTCCACTTCCACAGATCATTTCTCTATCCTGTTAATCTTTTAAATGTATAAACTAAAATACTTAGGAATGGATATTATATTAATCAATGTCTTATTTGTTGCAGGTACATATTAAGCGTCTTTTGGCTATGATTGCAATTGTTGGAACGATGATTAGGTACAAAAGATTACTCCAAAAAATCATGTGCAAGTTATTGACAAGACAACGTTCGCCATGCATCCAGGATTCTCATCCTTTACTACTGAAACAAAAAAGAAGAATCTGTTAGTATTAGTATCTCCTTTAAATAGGTTCATAGTATATTAAAAATTTATTGTAATTTAATAATAAAGCACACAGTGATATTTTTTTGTATCTTAAAACAATAAATTCTTCCATGTGTAAATATGCAAAGTATTAATAATTAGTTATTACAAAAAATAAGAAAATCTGTTAGTATTAGTATCTCCTTTAAATAGGTTCATAGTATATTAAAAATTTATTGTAATTTAATAATAAAGCACACAGTGATATTTTTTTGTATCTTAAAACAATAAATTCTTCCATGTGTAAATATGCAAAGTATTAATAATTAGTTATTACAAAAAATAAGAAAATCTGTTAGTATTAGTATCTCCTTTAAATAGGTTCATAGTATATTAAAAATTTATTGTAATTTAATAATAAAGCACACAGTGATATTTTTTTGTATCTTAAAACAATAAATTCTTCCATGTGTAAATATGCAAAGTATTAATAATTAGTTATTACAAAAAATAAGAAAATCTGTTAGTATTAGTATCTCCTTTAAATAGGTTCATAGTATATTAAAAATTTATTGTAATTTAATAATAAAGCACACAGTGATATTTTTTTGTATCTTAAAACAATAAATTCTTCCATGTGTAAATATGCAAAGTATTAATAATTAGTTATTACAAAAAATAAGAAAATCTGTTAGTATTAGTATCTCCTTTAAATAGGTTCATAGTATATTAAAAATTTATTGTAATTTAATAATAAAGCACACAGTGATATTTTTTTGTATCTTAAAACAATAAATTCTTCCATGTGTAAATATGCAAAGTATTAATAATTAGTTATTACAAAAAATAAGAAAATCTGTTAGTATTAGTATCTCCTTTAAATAGGTTCATAGTATATTAAAAATTTATTGTAATTTAATAATAAAGCACACAGTGATATTTTTTTGTATCTTAAAACAATAAATTCTTCCATGTGTAAATATGCAAAGTATTAATAATTAGTTATTACAAAAAATAAGAAAATCTGTTAGTATTAGTATCTCCTTTAAATAGGTTCATAGTATATTAAAAATTTATTGTAATTTAATAATAAAGCACACAGTGATATTTTTTTGTATCTTAAAACAATAAATTCTTCCATGTGTAAATATGCAAAGTATTAATAATTAGTTTTAGTGGTTTTAGAAACATGAACAAAACAAAACTTATTTTGGTCTGTGTTTGTGCATGGAGTTTGTTCATAGACACTAAATGGAGATGGGAGGAGTAAGAGAAAGTTTATTTTTTTCTTCACAAAATGAATAATGTATGAAAATTCATCTCAACACAAAAATGCATGACAATAATTGATTTTCTGGTTTAATCCATAGTCCATAAAAAAGCAACAAGAAGGCAGAACATTACTAAATACCATTTAGTATTTTCAAGTAATGGCAGCCTTCACACATACCAAATGCTTATACACTTAATAATCTTATCTGTGGTCTCTGTTTATATTTTGTTTTTGTTTTTTTCCTTCTGTTATGTCCTGTAATTCTGCTGTGCTGTTATAAATTGTTTAAATGTGAATGTGGTACTGAGCCACTAGGTGTCAGCATTTTGTTTCACAAGCCTTATAGGACTTACACATGGACTGTACTGTTATGAAGGAACTAAAATATGTTGTGTAAAGAGACAATAAAAGGATAACACTTTGCATTTTTGTAATACCCTAAAAATGTAAAACTTGAAAAGTGAATTTATTATTCATTCAATTATTTCTTCAAACTATCACATGCCACTAATCAAACTACAGAGGGCAGAAGTGAGGAGTTGTGTGTGTCTCAGAGCCAGAAGTGTGGTGCTGTTTATTTACAGTAGGTAAAGAGCGTACATGTGATGTGTGTGCATGTACATGGTTAAGTTGTGGCACAGTTTCATAAACACTGCTTCTATGGTGGCATGTTTATGTACATTAGTCAACCATAACTGGCCATGATCAAATGTTTTTATTATTTTGACATCACATGGCAGTAAGTCAAACATTTAGAGACTCAGAAACACAGATATACTGTATATTCACCATACTACCAGCAACAAAGTGGAATACTTTCTTGCATATTGTCATGACTTGACATAGTGAATCAATCAAAACCTTTGTTTCACACTGAGGCTGCAGTTATGAAACCAATCCCAGAAATCAAACTTTATACACCAACATACTAGGAGAACGAAATGCATAATGATGTTTCAGTGAGACATATTATACAACATATTATATTGTCAGATAAAAAAAAGGATTCTCGTTGTTAATTGTCTTTCAGGTGCAAATTTTGCTGTAATTCTCAAGTGTCTGCATTAATTAACAGAGGAATGATGTCCATTTGGACAAACTTTGCATAAAGTACTACGAACAGATATGAGAAGCTCTTGGTACTCTATTTGGTATAGATCCGCTTATCTCTATACTACAGTATATTGGTGGCATATGCATTGTTTAATGTGTCAGTGCATTACAGCAAATAATAGAAAAATAAAGTAAAAATATGAGTTATTTTACATAATACCATAAATAAAGTAAACTCATATACATTCTCGGCATCCCCACCTCGTACCAAGTCTTTCAGGCATAGGCTCCAGATTCTTCAGAAAACATGACTTAAGTGAATAAACAAACTTCACCACCGGCAGGTGAATTGAATAACATTGATGATCAATTATATATCAATAAATGGATGCCAGCTTGTCTGGTCCGATCCAACAGAAAAGCCAATTTAGCACGAACTGTAGCTGGCGATGATAGAAAGGTATCAGAACATCCAGTATATCACAACTTCCTTGGCATGCAAAAAGTTCAAGATCATTGAAAGCATACATACAATCATTTGGACTTAATGATAATTTATCATTTGTCAGTTTGCTCACAAGCATTTCTTGGGAGAAGAGAGGATGACAAAGAACCTTATGGCTGTATTTCAAGAATACACATTTTACATTTCCTTATTATTACATTTGACTATTTCCATTATAAAAATGCTCCTTACACGGTGGTGAATTTTGTTTATTTTAGAAAAGGACCTAAACTGTAGTGGGAGCTAAAACTTACACTTAGTGGGGTCGGTCACTACAAAAACATTTATACGAAGCAGCTGGACTTCTAAGGCACAAAGAGAGCAGTCATTTTGAGGTGAAGTCATTTCTACATTGGCAGAGCTCATGGCCAGGCTGGAGACTATGACCTTAATCACCTCAGATGGCCTTAGCTGGATGGATTGCTCCAGTTTGTGTTTACCGGAAAGATTTAGTCATTGCAAAGCACATGACATGCCCCAGACATGACTTACTAATACCTAAGGGTTTATACATACCTTGAACAGGTCACCTCACTGGAGAGCGCATGATGGTATATATGAGAGTGAGTTAGAAATGATCCACACTCTGACTGTAGAATGTATTTTATTTAACTTTTAGAAAAGACAAATATATATTTTTTCTTGCTTTTCAATACAATTAGTCCATCTGTCAACAAGATTTCGTATTCCCTCCATAAAACATTTTTTAAGCTGATCTGCGAGCCAAGAATGCACCGCTGTCTTCACTTCTTCATCTGAAGTGAATCTTCATCCTCATAGGGCTGCTTTCAAGGGATCGAACAGGTGGAGCAAGATCAGGACTATAGGGAGGTCATCAACATTGTCATCAACCGTGGGCGTAGATAGACATCCAGCTCCTTCTTGATGTGACCTTCATTGAAGTTCCCTTTCCATTCATACACACTTCTTCGTGACGAAATACTTTCTCCATACTACGTCTTACCAAGTCTTATATAGTCTTAAATACTGTAACTGCACCAGGTTCACCCTCAGAGTATAAAAACGAATCACTGCATGCTGCTCTTCTTTCGTGCAAATCACAAGTGGGGAATCCATTTTTGCTCACACTGGAGTTACAAATGAATTGATGTAACTCGTTCCCGCCTGCACAGCAGGGACTGGGGAGACAGTAGCCTTGAGATCTCCATAGTTGTGGCTGCACACACCAACCCTGGTCAGCTATAGCTTCACTTCAGAATTCACTATAACATATGCTTGAGGCAAAACATTTTGTAAGGACCACACACACACACACACACACACACACACACACACACACACACACACACACACACACACACAGTAAATGAGTAGGACCACCATAACTGGTGGGTGATAAAAATGAATGTGCCCTTCAACCGTGTTACCTCTTACTGGCATGGCCTGTAACAAAAGCAAATAAGGCCATAAAATGCAGACAGAGGAGAACGACTTTGGAGATGAGCTGCTGTGATGCAATGAAATATAGAGCACACATGGGTCTAACTGAAAAGTTTACATATCAGGGGTTAAAAGTCATGGAGATAGGACAGTATGGAATTGCATGGATAATTTCATCAGTACCTCGTCCAGGGTTACCCAGCTCCTCCCCTAAGTCTCCTTGGATAGGCTCCAGGCCCTCCACGACCCTGTATAAAGGTTAAAGTGGGATATATGATGAATAAATAAGTGGCCTTTAGAAAATAGATTTAATTAGGATAATTATATTATTATAAACCTTCATAATAGAAGATAGTCCATTAATGTAATTAAAATGGTCTATAATATCCATTATTAATACCACTGGCAAAATGATTGAAATGGAAAATATCTAAAAGTTGAGATTGTATATGTATTTAACCCAGTTGTTATGAAACTGGTGCTAGTTCTGGTTTAAATGTTTCGTTTCCAACAGAGGTCACATTATTTAAATAAATGTAGTTCACCTGTATGCAATTAAAGCGCCATGTGATCTCAATATAAATACATGAGTTCCTTCTAGGCCACAGAGTTTGTTACATCATTAAAAAGTGCTATCAAAACAAGTCTAAGTATCAGTGGAACCACAAAGTGTGAACATTCTGTGATTTAATCCATTATTAAACCAAACAAGTACCAACTGATTAACCAAGACTCAATGGACAGATTGCTTTATTTCCTGGGGAGCCCTCATGTCTGTGTTTCCTTCTGGATCTCTCTTTTAGTTAAGCTGGTAGAGATAATCCTGCTTGCACTCTGCTCAAAAATACTGCACATTGATCTTATATATTATGGGACTGTTAGAATATGTTACTGTTAATTTTTTCTCTTTTTCGTTCTCTCTCTCTCTTTCTTTCTGTTAAGCTACACATGGTACTCCTGAATTGCCAGTGTTCCAGACCCCTCCTGCCTCCGGGCCGATCTGACACTTCCCGGTGCCTTGCTTGCATTTGGTGACTGAGGATGGTTCCACTCAACAATAATGAAGATGCCTTAGGAACACTTGTGACTGTAGTCACTAAATAGTATACAACTGATATTCCCATTAACAGTTTGGTACCCGAGTCTCCATTAACAGATGTGGACTTCATAATAAATTGGACACATTTCCTGTTATACTCAACTTTTAGCTTTAAAGAACAGATATACCAGAGACTGGGTTATGGTCACACTTATGGAGTATGTGTGGGTTATGGACATCTGATATCACCCAAATGAGGACAGGTTCACTGTTGATTCTGGTTCCTCTCAAGGTTTTATTCTGTTGTCATATCAGGTATTTTTTCCTTGCCACTGTTGGTGGTTTTGTGGTTAGTACTGTTGCCTTGCATCGCCAGGGTCCTGGTTTGATTCCCGGCCATGCTTGATTGTTGTCTGTTTGCATGTTCTCTCTGGGTGCTCTGATTTCCTCCCAAAGACCTGCAGATTAGACTAATTGAAGTTCCCAAACTGCCCATACTATGTGTGTGTGTGCATGGAGTACAGTGTGTGGATTGGCACCCTGTCCAGGGTGTACCCCACCTTGTGCCCTAAGTCTCCTGGGATAGGTTTCAGGGCCCCTGCGATCTTGAATAAATTGGTATAGATGATGTGTGAGTGAGAGACATGTCACCTTACATCTTTCTAATTTATTTCCACAATTCTTTAACTCTGTAAAGCTGCTTTGCAACAATGACCGGTGTTAAAAGTGCAATACAAGTAAAATGTACTTAAATTAAATTTAATCTACTGTAGGTTGCTTCAGTTGATCAGGTCTAGACTCGATGCGAGAGCAAATGTTATGTGGCAGTCAAATAAAGTCAGCTGACGACCTGAATGTAATAAATAACCAGATTACCCCATAGATTGAGCATTTCTTTTCCTCTGATGGCCTAGTCATATTCCAGGAATTGTGAAAAAGTGGTTCATGAGGATGAGATCATGAGGAATCATTTTATACATGAATTGACCACCAAATGTTGTGCTGTAATCAAAGCTAAAGGTAGTCAAATGAGTGGATAATCCTAATATTTTACCAATTATTCATGGAGTTTGTGTAGTTTTAATGAACAGATGATGAACATAAGATCTGAAGCTTCATGAGAGATCTCCTCAGATGACTTCTGAAGCATTTGATCATAACATACCATCACTTCAATCACATTGACTTCTGACAAGAAAATAATCTACACCATGACCACAGACATGGTTGAATATGAATGCATAATAAAATGTAGTAAAATATGAATTTATGATAAATTTCAATCCAAATCTTTTAACAACGGTCATTGCTGCAAAGCAAAAAATGGCTCAATCATAATTATCAGATTGTCCCTGATGAGCAAGTTGGGGGTGTGATTATGGCAGAGGGAAAAGTCCCTGAGATGACAATAGGAAGAAACTTTGAGAGGAACCAAATTCAACATGGAACACATCCTCATTTGGATGATATAATCTTATAGAACAATAAATCAGTCCCTGCCATATATGTGTGTTGTAAGCCTTAAGTTTCATGATTCCCAATGGCATCTTACCGCATTTTCACACTTTACATAGCATACTTCCTCCTGCTGACTCACACCAGAGGCCTTGCAGACAGGAGAGACTTGGGATCTTTCTCCAGTTGAAAGCACAATTTCCTCTGGCACAGACCAGCAGCTTTCCTCCAGAGGCATGTGATGTTCATTCGAGGATTATTTATCATTCTGTTTCCTCCCTCTCGCTAATTTCTGCTCACTTGTTTTTCTCTAATGATGATCGTGCTGTGCCATCTGAAAGTTCAGACGTACAGTATGCCAGCCATATTAAATGAAGTGATTGAACTAGATCACCTCACATTTCACAGCTCATAACACAAAACATCTTTTCCTGCTGAGCGTGTGGCATGCAGGAAACAGGTCAGCTGTGGGTTGAAATCTGGAAACACATTTTCAGCCATGTGATAGCTTCCTGCTGTCCAGAAGCATTTGGGTATGTCTGGATTGCTTGACATTTTCTTGGCAGGGTTGCTTTTAGATTTGTCTTTGGATTTTGTTTTTCACAAGAAAGAGACATTTTGTTATATATATATTTAAAAAATATATATATATTTGTGCATCTCAGATAAACATAATTCTTCACATGTTTGTCAGCTGGTGTACTTTACAAGTTTTCAAACTAAATCCAGCATTTGGGCCCCACATGGTTTATACCAAGCCCTGATAGACAGGTTTTATTGTGCCACATGCAAACCAAAGTTTAATGTTTGGACTCATCTCCTTCATTGGTGTAAATCAATTTGAAAGTTTCTAAGCAAGAGTCAGGATGAACTTAATGTGGTTTAGGGGGATTGTCAGGAAGACGCGACAGTTTATTTTCCGTAATATGGAAGTCATTCCCAGATGGATGACCAAGCTGTTTTATTGTTGTCCATTGTGAAATAAAGCAGAGTTATTGTGCTTTGTGTAGTGGTTGCCATTTTACTCAACAACTCTTTAAGTCTGGATAAATGGGTCTGGATTAGGACACAAGACGCCATAAGTGTTTTAGAAGTGTTTTATTCCTTGGTGAAAGGGCTGTTCAAAACATTGTAGATAGTAAATGAGTGATGTCCCAGTGCTGGAACACAAAGCTGGAGTACTTTCATCTGGCCTACAAACATTCCATGATAAACTGGTCCAAACTTGGTTGCCAGAATTGAGCTTTACTCAGCATTACTGGGACCACACCTTAACAGGGTCCAGATTTAGGCCAAAAACAGTTTGCTGCATTTGGGACACGTATAAAAAATAAACGTGTCTACTAACAGTTTGGGCACATTTTGGCCCCCTATTGCCATAATCGATCATAATGTG
>JAAGKR010007222.1:0-38116 GCA_011419295.1 Clarias macrocephalus | reverse complement strand
AGAGAGAGAGAGACAGACAGAGAGAGAGAGACAGACAGAGAGAGAGAGACAGACAGAGAGAGAGAGACAGACAGACAGACAGAGACAGAGAGACAGACAGACAGAGAGAGAGAGAGAGAGACAGACAGACAGACAGAGAGAGAGACAGACAGACAGAGAGAGAGAGAGAGAGAGAGAGAGAGACAGACAGACAGACAGACAGACAGACAGACAGAGAGAGACAGACAGACAGACAGAGAGAGAGAGAGAGAGAGAGACAGAGAGAGAGAGAGAGAGAGAGAGAGAGAGAGAGAGAGACAGAGAGAGAGAGAGAGAGAGACAGACAGAGAGAGAGAGAGCACCAGATCAACTGAATTATCAATTATATGACAGTCAGCTGGTAGAGAATCCTGAACACCTGAGACCCATCGATCACTCCGATCACCAAAAAAAGTTTAAGGTTGTCGATACATGGTGGTGTAGTGGGTCGCATGGTGTCCTCACACCTCCAAGGTCGAGGGTTCGAGTCCCGCCTCAGGTCTGTGTGAGTGCAGAGTTTGCATGTTCTCTCTCTGTGCGTGATGAATGTGTTCTGCAACTTATCACAAGTTAATAATCTGTGCTTAATCAGCGACTTAAATTTAACTTTTAAATATTTTTTTAACACTTTGAGGGAAAAAAAAAAAAAAAAGACTGTCAGAAATCCTTTAAAATGAGATTATTAGTAATATTATTAGATGTTGGCCTCGATAAACATGCTTGAACATTAAAATTGGAGGGAACAAACAAGCCCCGCCCCTCAACCCCCAGCACCCAAACGATGCACCACAGGGGGCCCTAAAGCATCAGAGGTGCTCACGTTAAGGGATGTAAAGTTATGGCTGTTTTGGTGTAGATTTATAAACCATGAAAAACTTTGCCAAGTCCCGGAGACGCGGTGGATCGGGATGAGAACACAGCTGGGACAGAACAGCAGAGCATCTCAGCGCTCCATCAATACACCCACACACACTCGTTTTACACCCAGGGGCGGTTTAGCGTAGCCGACGGTTTTTTGGAAGGTGGCAAGAAAGCCACAGGAAGAAGAGACTAAACCCCACACGGACCAAAACTCAGGACTGAACCAAGACCCAACCACACACACGTACTTGTATTCAAAATGCTGCTCACTTTCTTGCGCACCTGCTGACTGATTATTATTATACTCACCTCCACACCCAGTAAACTAACAGTCCACCGTCTACTACGCGCCTCTGATCTCACCCTCATCAACACACGCGCTGGTGTTAAACACGGTCTTATAACAGCACACTGCAGGTGGACCGCGGCGGCTCAGCTGGGCATCTCCTGACCGTCCATTTGTACAGGAGCCGTCGGTACACGTGTTCCGAAGCTCTTCACTGCGAGCACCGAGACTCGCCTTGAAGCCGTTCATTATCTTTTCTCTCCACCACTGATGAAGACTCTGCAAACTCCCCAGGACACACAAGTGTTGCGAGTATAACCGGGGAAAAAATGTGCAATTAAGATAAAGCAAGTCATTCAAACAGCTTCAGAATTTTGGTAACTGTATTAAAAATGCTGGTAGTTACGTTAAAGATTGGCCTGCATTACTTTCACCAGATTTATTTCCATTTTTTTTGTTTTGTTTGTTTGTTTGTTTGTTTGTTTTACATCCAAACTCCCACCGAAACACTAATCTGGAGCGTCTGTTACATTCGGTCAGGATGATCACTTGCAATAAAACCGAGGCTCATTGTGAGAGGAGATGGGACGAGACTCCATCCAAAGATAAATAAAAATAATTTTAAAAGGGTCATTTTTTCTTTTTTTTAAATCATCATTCTGTCATTATTACTGATACCTGCGTGCCACCATTAACTGTGATTGGAGTGTTTGTGTGTGTGTGTGTGTGTGTGTGTGTGTGTGTGTGTGTGTGTGTGGTCAACTCTCCGCTGCTCTCTCCGCCTGTCGTATGCGCTGCTGCCTGCTGGTACACTCGCCAAGGGACACCTGTGACACGCCCACAGTATGACATAAAGGATGATGATGATGATGATGATGCATACTGTTATGTCACAGTATGCATTAACAGATGACGCTGCCGTTCCTTAACTAGCATCAAGCTGCTCTCACACCTGCCGCTGCTTATGTTAAGTTCAGCAGACGAAACAAGGCCGCGGCAATGAATGACGAACCGAATCTCTGCACTGAAGGTTTTTAAATAAATGCACACATCAGCTGGAGGCGGAACAGTGCTGTGGCTGTCGACTCCTGCAGTACGGGTTCATGTGTTCGCCATCTGGGAGACGAGTGGTCTGTAAAAATGAAGTGATCATCAGCCGATCGATTGACGCACCCTTAGAGCTTAGCGCTTCCTTCATTTCTTTCCAGTTTACGGGCAGCTGAAAGGTGCATTACCGCCACCTACTGGACTGGAGCGTGGAGCAGAAGGCTGGAAAGAGTTTAAATCACATCGTACTAAAGTTAAAACGTAAATCAGTGACGCGAGTTACGCGGCATTTCAATGTTTATTAAATGCTTTCGCTAGTTTTAATACGTCAGAACCTGAAAGAAATAAAGCAGGCAATAAACCCTTCATAGTATTTAGATGAATGAGGGGGTGGAACTGCACTCAAGCGTTCTTGCTTAAATTCAGGAGGGAGGAGCAGACAGCGCTTTCCGCCAAATGCATCATATGTTCGGTACGTGGCCCAATTGTTTCTAGACACCTTATTAGCTCAACCCGCCGCTCAACCTGCCGCTCTTCAGGAAAAGCTTTTCACTCGATTTTGCGACATGCCTGTGAGAATTTGCCATGAAACAACTACGATATCTAACAGACACTCTGAGCCACTGTGTACTTTCAACCTGGTGCCAGGTGGGTACGAACCCATTAATAGGTGTGGTGGTTAGGTGTCCACAAACTTTTGGCCTTGGTGTGCATTTTATAAACCATCATAAAAAGAAAAATCCTTAACCTGTTTGAACGAGTGCAAAAACGATCGATTCTCTCTGACCAATCAGAATTCAGCACAGGTGTGGTTAAAGACATCAAGATATTAATTAAATTAAGTAATTAAGTCTATTGTACATCAAGATGTAAAGATTACAACCAATCGCTGTCAAAGTAGGACCAGGACCAGGCATACAGCTCGATAAACATCTTCTTGAATTCTTTGCTCCAGTCACGCGCACCTGAACCCTGCGGTGACGGTTACAGTTGTACAAATGCAACAAGGTGCCAGACATAAACCGAAGCGATGTTTCGGAGACCCCGCCAGACCTCTAAACACCAGGACCACTTCCTGTGCCAGCTCTACCGGTAACACGACCATGACTGGCTGCCCGTCTACGCACCACACAGAGCAAACAGACGAGACGGAGCGCGGAAACAAAGGCTTCCAGTGTGCGCAGCAGCAGAGCAGCTTGGAACACATTAATAAGGCCAACGCGGCACGGGAGACCCGGACCATGACCCGACGCAGGCGCGCTGTATATACACTGTACCATGGTGCTAATTACTGCCAGACCTCGGAGCAGCCGTGCCAGCGGTATCCGTGCCGCAGCGCTCCAGCAGTTCCTCATAACGGCGAATGAGCCGAACAGACAGAAGCTTGGAAGAGAAGCCAATAAGGAAGGAAGTGGTCCTTTCACTCACACAGTGAGCAAGAGAGCTGGCAATCTAATCTAATGGCAAGCCTTCGCACAGCATTAGTCAACGTTAATCTAGACCTCGGTTCCAAACAGAATCGACTCTTCGAGATCGGAAACTCGGTCTCCAATTACAACAACCATTTTAGGTGTTTACGACCAAAGCAGGTCCATATACGAACACCACCAGGACTCGTATCCTCACACGGACCATTTGTATCCGATCCAACACCCACTAGTTCAGTGGTGTTAATCAGAACCTCAGGAAATTTTTTTTTTTTTTTTTTTTTTTTTAAACCGGCCAGTTTTACCTGCTTTGAAGGCAGGACGGCTGCCAAGCACAACATCTGGCCATGAGCAAGAAACCCAAGTGCCTTACCTCAGCGACTTCCACCAAACAATGGCCCTCTCTCTCTCTCTCTCTCTCTCCACCCATATACCCCGCCCCTGACAAGCGCCCAGCCCGGTGCCCACACACGCGGGCACGGCTTCCGATTAGCTCTCCTGCCTCAGTGATGGGCACCGGCCGCAGAGAAAACATTCGAGCCCCGTGGTGCTGTTAGTCTTGGATGAAAGCTACGCCTGGGATTTTAAAAGTACCTAGAGGGCTTTTTGTTAAAATATCCAGCAGGGCAGTTCGGTTCAATTATCGCGCGGCTGTAAAAGTACAAGCCTGACTGCATTTCTGCTGTTTCGATTAGACCCGCCTTCACAAGCGGGAGGGCGGAAGGAGGGTCCGCTCAATAATACGGCACTCGCGCATGAGGACTTTGGGTCCAGAGTGGGCTGATATGCAGCCTAGTACTGCAAAAAAAAAATTTATAATAATAAATTTCCTAATCCATAATAGCAGCATAATCCTGCTAAGCTTCTGAAACATAACTACTAAACTCCCTTTTAATCTACAGTTTATGTAGTTATTTTTTTTATTCATTCATTCAGATTTAGGAACCGCTTTATCCCAGGCAGGGTCAAAATGGATTTAGGAGTTTATCCATTCAGTAATACATTTTGAAAAAGCAGATAATTACAGACTCATTCACACCTATGAGAACTTCAGCAGTCAATCAACCTTATTTATTTTTGTCAACTGAGAGAGAACAGAGAGAAACACAGCAGAAAATGTCAAAATCCACATCGAACATGACACGAGCTCAGGATCGAACCAGCAACCCTGGAGCTCTAAGACGGCGATGTGACACACTGCACGCATATATCATGGCACCGCCCACTTTCCACCCCCCCCCTCTTTTATCAATTCCACCAAACACAAAAATAGCATTATGTTTCTGTTCCGTTCCTGTTTTTGTTATGTTCCTGATTACAGAATAAGAGCTCAGTTTAGATTCAGGGTTGGAGCCGTAACCACGGGTTAAGATCTTGTCAGGTACATTAGGAGGCCAGTACGAGCAAGAAACTACGTCAGACAAAAATCAAGCGAAAGCACTACCAGATGTTCAGGGTTATCCTGCTACTGTAGACTTTCTCCCCAAAGTGTGTGTGTGTGTGTGTGTGTGTGTGTGTGTGTGTAAGTGCAGTACATAAAATCAACAACTCGGGTTATATATGTATATATGCACACACACACACCATGCAATAGACATTATAGTAACCGGTCACGGTTGGGTCTGTTAAAATGCAACCTATGACTTTTGATTTACACAAATAACTAAATAACTGCATGTGCAACACACAGATGTTTATAAGGTACCCTGTGTTAGTGATCAATTAAAAGCCACACAAGGTATTATTTCTAAAAATAAAAATAGAAAGAAATATTGCATGCATGGATAAAATAAAATCCAGTTTATTAAGGGGGAAAAAATGTCAGACTAAATTTAGCACAAGAGGAAGAGAATGGCAGAGAGAGAGAGAGAGAGAGAAAGAGAGAGAGAGAGCACCCTCTACCCGCATCATCCAGCATCTCACATCAAGCAAAACCAGGTCCAAACACCAATCCAGTGTGCATGCAAAGAAAAGGGAAAGATAAAATTAAAAAAGGGACCATAAACCAATTGCGCAATGCAGTGCGCATCCGTGCGCGGGTACATGGGTTTAAATAAAACGCACGCCATGTTCCGTTCCAACTCCTGACGATTAAAAACATCTCATCAATGATGCCAAGAAAATCTACAGCATTTTAACATTTAGAGAGACGGAGAGAGAGAGAGAGAGAGAGAGAGAGAGAGAGAGACCGGAGCGTGAGACTGAAGAAGGTGGAAACGCGCAAACCCGGGAGATGCCCGTGCACGGGGTTACTCAGGGTCACAGCTGTGCGCAAATCTCCAAACTCACCATCAGGCTTCATGTCGGGGAACGGCACCCGCGCGCGCGGCGGAGATGTAATCCGATTCGCGATGACACAGCGAAAGAGTTCAGCGCGGCAACAGATCCGGCGCTGTTGCGTGCGTGTGCGCGCGTGCGTGTTTGCGCGTCTTATGTCTCCGCGTCCGAGCTCTGCGAGTGTGTGCGCGTGAGTGAGTGCGTGCGTGCGCGCGTGTGTGTGTGAGCGCGCCCTGATCAGCAGCAGTAAAGCCGGAGCAGCTGCTGTGTGCGGGTGTATGTGTGTGTGTGTGTACACGCCCACCTCTCTTAAAGGCGCAGAGCGTTTCACCCTACGCCGACAACAACGCTCGCACTGACGCATTAGGACCCCGGGTGCGCATGCGCAGAGTCCCTGACGCTTCATCCCTGCGTACTTTTATTAGCACGTAGGGAAAATATTAGAGAGGTAAAAAAAAAAAAATTATTAATCGTAGGGAAATGAGTGACTGAACACATGGATGAAGATGGATTTAATTAGTAATAATAATAGTACAATTTAGTTGCAAAGCAACAATTATCGGGCCCAAGCACCAGAAAGACAGTTGGCTCGTGCATTTAAAGGGGAAGTGTGTCATGTCATGTGACATAACAGTAGCTCATACTGTGAGGTGTCAGGCAGCGCATCATCAACTTTCATGTCATACTATGAAAAAATCTACTTTTATATCCTTATATGAACACAATGATGAAGACGGATTTAAGTAGGATTTTCAAAAGTAGAAGCGAAATAATAATCTACGTATATATAAATAAAAGAAAGGTTTTGTCTATAAATTGGTCAGAACTCTTTCAATGATATCTTTACATTTCATACACTGAAGAACTCGATACCAGTCTCACAAACAGTTTCTGTATGTCTGTATGTCTGTCCAGCCAGCGTTTGTCACAGCATCACGTAAAACTGTCTGGACAGAATTTCATGAAACTTTTGCAGTACTTTGGTATCTGCTTGAAGTTTAACCTTCACCATAAGTGAAATCTAAATTCAATTCAACTCAATGTTATTTCTATAGCGCTTTTAACAATGGTCATTGTCTCGAAGCAGCTTCACGAAAAAATTCAAAGAAAATTGTTTACATTGAGCAAGTAAATGCTGAGTAAAAGTGATATTATAAACAGTTATTTGTCGGATTTTATAATGTAATTTAAAATAAGATAATAATAAACTACTTGCTCAATGTAAACAAACACCTGCGTCAATAGATATTAATTAGAAAATCCAATGAATTCATTAGTTATTGTGGGATTAGTTCATATTTTCGCCACTGAAAAAGCAGCACTGAAGTGGCATAAGTGAAAAGTGAATTTAAACGCATTAACGAATTTTAAAATATCAAAATCCATTGAGTATGTTTCGCAAACAATCCAAAATTACTGTCTTTCTGTTGTAACTAGAGCCCATGACATGCATAGTGAAAGTTGTTCAGCCTAATGAGATCTAAATGTACGTGTGTATGAGCTATGCAGCAAAATCTCATGTGAAAATCAGCACAGAGGTTGGAATCTGCCA
Source organism: Clarias macrocephalus (assembly GCA_011419295.1). Classification (NCBI taxonomy): domain Eukaryota; kingdom Metazoa; phylum Chordata; class Actinopteri; order Siluriformes; family Clariidae; genus Clarias; species Clarias macrocephalus. The sequence goes on along the minus strand of JAAGKR010007222.1, from coordinate 30,648 downwards.
TTGGGAAGCCTGAGCAGCTGGGCCCTGGGAGTTGGCACGGGGCCTTCCCAGGAGACTTTGCTGCACAAATATATATATATTTAAAAAATGCATTATATACTGTATATTCAGAAGCTGATCAAGCCAAAATAATAAACAAAACTATACGCAGTGTGAACCAACTAACCTAATCCAAAAGAAATACAAAACATACAAATCTTTTTATACCCTCACTACCTAATCCAAAACCAAGAAGAAACAGGTTAAGAATGAAAGCATGACTTTCTACTAACCACAGGTGGTAAGGGTAGCTCTGTGCTTAAAACGTTGAACTGCCGATCAGAAGGTCCCTGGTTCAAGCCCTGGCACTGCAGACATTGTGGAAGGACCATCACCTTCAACTTCTCAAATATAATTGGGTGTTGAGTTGAGCTAGCAACCCGACCCCATGAGAAGCTGGTGGGGAGTATTCATCACCCGCCGCTGATGGAACATGGAGGGGGCCTTACCACCATTGGTGTGTGTTAGTTACAATTCCTGGAGAGTCTGACACAGAACAAACCAGCACCTGATACATACACATTTAGAAATTATATCCAGTTAACCCCAAAGCAGGAGACAGGAGTAAACGTGTGTAAACGTCCATCTTTCAATGGCAGCCTGAAAGTCTTATAAACACAAATACGGTTTTTCTTACATCCAGTAATTTAGTTTTCCTTCAGGATTGCTTTCTGTTCTAGATTATAGACTAATAGCTTTTCTGTGTTGTATGTACTGTATAAGTTGTTCTTGCAATTTCTTAATAACCATTCAATTCTGAATGACCTTTCAACAATCATAATCAATAAACAGTGGCGGTGCATGGCCGATTACAGCTCCAGGATCCACGATTCGATGCTGACTTTTCAAGTTTCCTCCAAATCCACCACAACCCTAACCAGGAGAAAGTGGCTCCTGAAGGAAGTCTCTGATTTTCATTCGGTATTATCATTAAACTGTGTTAAAACTATGTGTTGTTTTATCCTGTCCCATCCCAAAAACAGACCTTATGATAACACTGATCTAGCCCAGGACCTCTGATAAAAAGTACTATCTGAAATGTGTATCTGTTCGTGAGCCCTGCAACGGCTCAGCACCCCGTCCTGGGGTGTCCCCCACCTCGTGCCCCAAGTCCCCTGGGACAGTTTTCAGGAATCCAGCGACCCAGTTCAGGATAAAAAGACTAAAGGACAGAGAGTGAGTGAGTGAGTGAGTGAGGTTTAACTACAAGACTATGCAATCATCTATACTTGTGTGCAAGAGCTGTAAGATACGCAAGGATGAGGTCTACGATTTTTATTTTTTTTATTTTTATTTTTTTAATGTAAGAAATGTGCAGACTTTTTAAATGTCTTCCAGTATAAACAGAGCACAAAGCTCCACATCCAACAGAGCCCAATATCCAACTGAGTTTGTGACCGGATCATAACTGTCAAAAATGAGTTATGAATACATTTACACTAGTGTAAAATCATTTATTCCGACGTCTTCCAAACTTCTACATTTATTCTACATTAGCTGTGGATATGCTACAGTCACATTCTAACGTGTTTTTCTTCTACAAGCCAGCATCTTAATGTGCCTACTGTACCTTTATATAATATCTGGGATTCATTGAGTCAGTTACTCATAGAAGTATTATCAACCTAATCCGGCATTAATTGCGAATTTCTGTCCTACATGCTGACGACAGCTCTGAATACACGAGTAGGAAGGGAAGTTATGAAATTTTATTTACATAGGCAGTAAGGCTGCAGACTCAGAAGGGAAAAGATAATTAAGGAAAAAGGGGAAATTACATGCAGGCCTGCCATTCAATCGCTCTCTCTCTCTCTCTCTCTCTCTCTCTCTCTCTCTCTCCAGCAGCAGATGTTTGGGAACATGATAGAAAAAAACTCAATAAAGCACCGAGTGAATGAAAAGATGTACATGGCAACAAAACAGCAGTGGCGTTTTTTAAGCGTTTTTTAAACCTTTCACCATTTCTTGTGTTCTGTTGCTACTGTACAGCAGATTATCACACAATGAAGACCACAACCGAGATTATGATGTTCCTAGGAATCACCCATAAATTCCATCTAATGGCCGTGCGTGGACAGCTGAAAATTCTCAAATATCTCAAATCACAAGTTTTCCTTATAGCACATTTTTTCTTACAGGAAATAATCTTCCTCGAGGGATTTATATGTCATATTTACTGGCTTTTCTGTTCTTGCAGTAAGCTGAGCTATAATCATTGCGTCACGTCAACATACTTTTACATTACTCGGCTCATCATGTAATACTTTGAAGACATTAAGGCCAGCGTTCCACAGATGTCTTATTCTGTGTAATCTCTTTTCAAGACAAGCACAAGTTTTCGTCCTAACTGACCAATTATTATGCATAATTACCTCGGTATAATTTGCCCCAATTTAATGATTACAGTTTCATCCTGTAGAATTTGTCTACTGTCAAAACAGTGTCATTAAGCCTGCATACCCATTACATCACCTTCGCTTCAGGGTTTTTATCCTCCTTATTCACCATCCTCTGTGTTGATTTTGGTGGGTTCTGCCGTGTGCGCTGACTGATCAGAGAAACAATCGTGTCGCAGCGTCACACAGTCTGCAACGAGGTCCAACACGAAGGCCCGTGCTCAGAGGAAAAGGAAGAGGTTTTTCCATCAGGGAAGAATGAGTTTTCAAGACTACACAACCTGGCCAGGATCACGTCAGTCCTATACCTTCCGATGAGGGGACTTTTCGGGCTTTTTCCCTCTTACCCAACGGGGGACAACGGTAATCCATGGCAACTAAAAGAACTCTGAAGGACTCTGGGTGCTGTTTTAATGAAAAGGCCTCCCAAGGACGTACAAAGAGGCTCCCGTTGAACGTCCTCATTTGATACCCACAGCAAGTCGACACACCACTATTGATCCCATTTGTAAAGTAACAAAGCATGAAAAGTTGTACGGATTAAATATTCAAAGCGAGTCACTTAAAGCTGGGCAGGAATGGAAATTACTACAGATTACCTGGAGATTGTGATTCTATGGGTGTTTACCTCAGTGCATTAGTGACTTTCAGGGCAATATATAGTACGAATATTAAATCCAGTGCCATGAAGTGTTTTAAATTGATCTAGGAGAATCCTTTAATACTCCGTGGAGAACAGAAGCATTCACTTTGCAAACACCCCTTAAGGAACCTTTTTATTGTAAGGATGTAGACGCCGATTTTCACTGCATAAAGTATTAGATCTTCTGCCAACAGAAGACTTTCGGTATCCAATGGCCGTGGACATCTTCAGTCGCAGTTCTGCATGCTGTCATGACGATGTAGTTAATTTTAACTACATCTGCACTGCCATCGGTTTTTTTATCCTAAGTTGATATAAGATGGAATTAAAAACCGAACCCCAGATTCTGTTCATTAGTCAATTCTGACAAAAGAACATAGAACCCACATCCATCCATGTTTCAGAGTCCTGCTTACCGTTATAATATCAGGGATGGCATTATTCTTATCCACCTGTAATCATAGTGATGCTTCCTACCAAGAAGTGTGGTTGTCAAAATGTTATGATAACATTCATTTGGAAAGATTACAGACAGCGATACTGGTATAAGGATGTTTTTGAAACTTATCGTTCCTTTAATGAATGCACATAGGACCAGCGTTGACTACACACCATTGGGATGACATTGAACAAAAGACCCAATTCAGATATTTAACAATAGCATGTAATTTTATCTAATTGAAATATATCCTAAAAATGTTCATACTGATATATATATATATTTTTTTTTTTTTGTCCCCTTTTGTTCAGCAACTAAGAGCGTGACTTGAACTCTGGTGTCCAATTTCATATTGTTTACGTATCGCTTCTCCTTTGCCCGTTGTTGCTGCTATCAATATGAGAGAGACGCACTGTCTACAGGGAGCCGTCGCGTTCCTTCCTGTGTTCTCCAATCAAGATTTCTGGATTCTAAAAGATCCTTGAAAATCAACTCCAAGCCATTTCTACTTGTTTGGGTCATTCCTGGGAGGCCGGCGTTTCGGGCGTAAAGCCGGCAGTCTGATCATGAGAAAACTTATCCAGCACTAGTGAGACACTGGGATGAGTGCATCAGTGTATCAGGGGATTATATAGAGAAATAAAGGAAGTTTTTAACTCTCCGAGCTGTGGTCTGTTATTCTGCACAACCAAAAGTCCCAGTTTGACTTGAACACCACTCTTATATGCTTCCTGGTGCTGTGTTTTGGATGGACGATGTCGCAACTAATTACAATCATATGTCCACGTCTTATAAAGTTAAAGCTCCTGCTGGGTCACCAATCTTGGCAGCCCTCAAAGCTCAAAGCATTATTTGTTTTGCAAATATTTAATAAACATATATAGAGCTCAGGATTGTGCAGTATAGAGTGACATATCATTGTTTTTTTTTTGTTTTGTTTTTTTGCACAAAATAGGCAATACGATGAACTGAACTTTCATTTATTTTAACCAACATAAAATGATCAGAAAATTAGGAACCTTGGTCACAAAGGCAACAAAATAGCACAAATACACACAATCACATGTTTCTATGGTAGTTTTCGGTTGTTTATTGACAAATTTTATATGCTATTCGTGAGTTCTATACATTTTTGCATATTCTGGCAGTGGTAAAATTGACCCCTTTTAAAAGTAGTGATAACATTTGTTCTACCTGACATACCTGAAAGCCCAAATAAACAGTGTGAAGTCTGAAGCCTCTCTGTTAACATACAGTACGTACAGTATATATTCTTTTAACGGTCATCGACCTATGCTGAGTTGTCGTCACGTATCTGTGCCGCTTGGGATTTCAAGGGATTTAATTATGCAGAAGAGGGCAGATTGTTTTCATCTCTGTGTGTGTTCAGTGCCGTTCTGGAATGTAGAAATGAGAAGGAATAAATAAATAAATAAATAAATAATAGGAAGAGATGGCCGGCTTCACATGTTCTGGAGGAAGACACATACAGGCCTGCATCCTCCCCAACATGAGACGGAAAAGACAGTTAACGGCTGGGAAGTGGACAATGTCTAAATAAAGACATTTAATATAATTAAGATACAGTAAGGGCTCGATAAACATCGAGCCTTTAAGAAAACATGCTAAAGAATTTATGCAGATGCCACAGCAGTTGTACGTCCCGGGAGAAGCCATAAACTCCAAAAGTTACAGGCTGTGAATTGTTAAGAGAACAAGCGAGGAACCCCGGAGAAGCGAGTCTTAACGGTTTTTCTTCTCAATTATGCAGTTCTTTTTTTTTGTTTTCATCCCTTTTTTTGTGGCAGTGAAGTGGAGTCACAGTGGGACTGTCACAGTGACCTATGACAGGAGTGATCTCGCTTTCAGGGAAAATCCCTTCAATGAAAATAGGATCTGTTGTAATGTTTTTTTGCTGGTGAGTAACATTCTAACAAATCAGCACACTCAGCTGCAGGGGCATTTTATTTTAGCGAGACCAAAAACCTCAATAGCAGCATTGTCTCATTCTTTTTTTTTTCTGCAAAGCGCCAGTGTGCTCGCCGCGGTTTTAAACAGCATGCAGGCTGACCAACCTGTTTCTACTCATGTGTTATACGTTGGATCTGGTGTTAAATGAATAGTGTGTTGAGCTCCTGATTCGATGCGATAACGATTTGTGACCTCGCTGGTGCATTGCAGATAATAACACTGAATACCACAAGAAAACAAATAATAGTTCTGAATAGTCTTCTTAACTCATTCTTTAAATTAAAATTGAGATGTATGCATTCGTTCAGGAGTCCTTCTTCAGATCTGTGTGTTTCCTGCAGAACTAAAATCCATGTGTTATGGATGAAACTTAACTTGCATTAAGAGAAAGATGCAGCTTTTTTAAAATTTACTTATCTTACCTTACATCCGAAGTTTTTTCCTATTTCCTGCAAAGATGATTTCAGCCATTGATATTGCATCTCTAAGCTTTGACTACAAAGTCAAACTACAAAAGATATTTTGAACAACGATTATTGTTAATAAACCCGTTCACTATAATCAGTTATTGCATCACGACCTGTGATGATGTCTGCTATTTAACATGAAGGATTTCCCAGATGCATGAGATCTTTTTTTTTTTTAAATCCATGAAGGAACTTCATACTCAGAACCTTTGCTGGGGCAGATTTTCTTTGACTTCCATTTAATCCACTTTCATTTCCAGGTTCTCATTAATGTAGAAGTTCCTTATCATACAGTCATCACATCAGGCCTGATTAAGACTTTCATCAAACTCCGATCATGCTTATTGAAAGTTTTGGGAATGTGAGTGTCAGAGAATGTTAACACTCTGTTTGATTTCCTGACAAAGAAAATATGATCCTCCTCCCTGCTTGTTTCGGTAAATGTTATGTAATGCTTTAAATTCCCCATGATTTCCTTTCTAGCTTCACTGCTCGGGTATTCGTGTCTCTCCCTATATTTCCCCGCTCCATCTTTCAGTTTGAGGCAGAGACAGAGAGTTGCCGCTGTCTGTTGGCTTGCTACCCGAAGTAGCTCTATTTATATGCCCAGGCCGGGGTGGATAGCGCTGGGCTGAACGCTCCAGGATTTCCAAAGCCGCCAGCCGAAGCTGAGTGGCCGGGAGTATGCCCTGCCCATCCCTGCTAAATCAGACCTGCAGCTGGGTGAAACACCAGGGCTCGCTCCAAACCCCGTGAAATTAAGAGCGTTTGCTGCATATAAAGTCCGATTCATTTTTAAACTCCGTCCTCATTCACCATCCTGACAACTTGTGGCTTAAACAGATGTCTCAGAAACTAATTTTACTCAAAGCAAAAATGCTCGGCGGCGGCTGTCTAGTCAAAGCTCGAGGCCATAATCATGAATCGAAATGTTCTCAGGCTTTTTCCTTTGAAAGGGAAGTGTTTGAATAGAGTGACTACAACATCAGGCATAACATTGCAATGCAAAACTTTATACTCAGATATTGTTCGAGCTTCCCCTCATGCCACCTGGGCAGTTCTGACCCTGACTCCACATGACGTCTGGGCGTGAGCCGTGATGTCTGGCACCAGCCGATGGTCCGTTGGGGTGGCTCATGGGATGTGCTTGTTTGTCCGGCACATCCCATGGGTGCTCGATCAGATTGGTATCTGGAGAATCCGGGGATTGGGTCGGCGGCCTTGGGCTCTTTGCTTGCTAGGCCCTAACACCCAGTGGGCTTGGTATACTGGGTGTTCTGTTGCCTTGTTTATATACTGTGCATTGGCTCTTCTGTGGGATCAGACCAGATGGGCTGGATTTCGGTCCCACAGGGAATGGGTGAGTGCCCACGATCCTGTCACCAGTTTTTGATAATCTGTTTTAATATGTTAATGGTAAGTGGTGCACTCAGCATACACTACATGGACAAAAGGTTTTGTCCAAACCTGCAGTGACATTGTATTCAAATAAACACGCTTCAATGTGGAGTCGGCCCCCCTTTCCTTTTGCAGCTATAACAGCTTCCGCTCTTCTTGGAAGGACGTCCACGAGCTGTTGGAGTGTTTCTGTGGGAATTCGTGTCCCTTCATTCTGTAGATCGTTTATGAGGTCAGACACTGATGTTGGACGAGAAGGTCTGGCTCACAATCTCCAGTTCCAGTTCGTCCCAAAGATGCTCGATGGGGTCGAGGTCTCAGGGCTCTGTGTTCGGGCCGGTCGAGTTCTTCCACAACAAACTCATCAAACCGTGTCTTTATCTTGTTGGAAGCATAGCACTGTCCAAGATGTTTTGGTATGCTGAAGCATTCAGATTGTCCTGATTAGAACACCTGAATTCAATAATTAACAGGTTTGTACAAATCCTTTTGTCCATATATACAGTTTATATACTGTGTGTGTGTGTATACAGTATACGTATATGTGTGTGTAATAAATTCTACTGCTCTCCTGTGTATTAAATCAGATATTTGCAATGCCGGGTTGCTAATACAGTCAGAGAGCTATGTGCAAGCAAACACAAAAGCAAAATACAAGCTGCCAGAAGTATATTTGTACAGGTGGTTTGCGTTGCATTCTTGCGATTGAACATGAGAGAGTCTGAGCCATCTGCATGGGAGGGCCTGATCCAATGTCCATTTCGCAGCACAACCCAGAAGTCCTTCAGGAAAAGCACTGCTATAAAAGGAAATGGTATGCATCACAAACTTTTGGCCAGTTGGTGCACATGCCACAAATTGCTTTGCCTATATTTGTATACATTAATAGCATTATATCAGTAAAGCACCAAAATACTCATCTCTATATGATAGGAATATTTATTCACTTTATCATGCAGGTTAGAGAAACATGATATGAAATGGAATGGAAAGAGCAGGACAGGGCTGTGCTCCACACGATGAGGGAAACTACACGTACAGTACGCGTGTTTATACAGTCTAATGTTAGCTGAATGCAGTCCTTCCAGTATTAGGCTAATCTGGTGCCTCAACTTGCATTTGTATTGAACGTAGGCCAAGTCGTTTCAACTCATTTGTTGGGCGTAGAATATAAAGTCGATATGTTTTTTTTAAAATTTTTTTACTTTTTTTTTTTCCAAGTCATCCAAAGATTTTGAAAAATTATAGCTTCATGCTGATATCCACACTTATTGATCTGGATTGTGATTTAAAATTAAACTACATCCTGAAACACAAGTTTAGATTGAAATATTTTGTGATTCTGGTGCTAATGACGAATCAGAAGTTGACTGATGACGACTCACATGAGGTCCTTACTGTACCATGGCGTTTCTTATGAGCAGAAAAAGAAAATAAATAAAATCAGGTTAAACGAGAAATGATAATGATCAGGTCTCTGTTAGTTTGGTGCTGATGTCCAACATTACACTCACTCATCTATACCTCTTTACATTGTATTCAGGGGCCTGGAGCCTATCCCGGGTGGCTTAGGACACGAGGCGGGGTACATCCTAGACAGGGTGCCAATCCATCGCAGGGCACACACACATACACTCACTCACACGGGCAATTTGGGTACGCCAATCAGCAGGTCTTTGGACTGTGGGAGGAAACCGGAGTACCTGGAGGTGCAAGGCGACAGTACTAACCACTACACCACCGTGCCGCCCTCCAACATTACACTAATGAGAAAATCTTATGTAGATGAATGTGGCGGCAGCAAATTCTCGATGGAAAGCCTCAGAATGAAATACGGCTTGGCTAGTTACTGATTCATGAGATGACAAGATCAACTGCACTGGCTGTGTTGTTAGAATGAAAGTAAAAGCTTTGGAATCGTGTCTGTTTGGGCAGAGTCTACAGACGTGGAGGTGAGTGAGCTGGAAAGACTTAAACTCTTGCTTAAAGCCCTGCTGAACTGATGCGTTTAGGGTCGAGGTGTCCATGTCATTGTGGGAAATGTAACAAACCAGGAACCAAAAGTGCAAACAGATCAGCATGGAAATTAGCTCAAAATACCAAATAACTTCTGGGTTTCAAGATCAGAAAATCATAAAGATTAATATGGCAGGAGTTCAGAGAGGATCTTTTCCCCCTTAATGCTGTAAACTTAGTCCTCTTCCTTACACCACACTGGTGGCAAGAGGATGCGCCGATTTCACAGCCTCCACACTTTCAAAATACTGCACCACGATAACACATCCAGGCAAAAGTGCAGGACGTTACTCACTCAGCAGTACAGTGGAACATCACAGCCCATGCCACCGGGACACCAAGCAGGACCGTCCCAATCGAAATGGCATGACGACAGGCCCTGACTTTCCACCACACGTCATCCCGAAAGCTCCGTCATCATGGTTAAGATGAAAGACGGCGACCAGGGAAGTCATCACTGACCACCCGCAATTTAAGCCACCAACTCGGAGAATTAATGACAGAGCGTCCATGAAAACTGTGGGACAACAGAAACTTCTCTAATGTGTGCATATGAGGAATCATTTTCTTCTGCTCTGTAATATAGATGAGTGTTTATAGAACCGAGGCTCATTCCGCCTATTTGAGGGGTGGAGGAGGCTCCCATTCATGCTGGATTGATTAGGGTAGAACCTCAGAAGCTCTGTGAACTGGGCACAGCGAATGTTTGGAAGGCTCATCCGAGTTCTGTGCCTCATATGTATATAACTTAATTATTTTATTTAATTTGTACCATATTTAGATTTAGATTTATATTCCTGAATAGTAGTCTTAATGGTCATCATGCCGTTTGACTTTCCCATCGCTTTGGTCTTGTTTATTATGTGCATAACTAAATGAGGGTTCATGGTTTCCATCACGCAGCATTAATGAGAATCCATGAACGTGGTGTTAATAACAGCCCTGCACAAAAACACAACATGCTCCAAATGACTTACGGCTAAAGCCGTCTAATCAAATTCTTCAGTGTAGCTGTGTCTTTTACAGTCTATATTCAGGAGCAGGGTGCTTAAGAAAAAAAAAAAAGAAAGAAAGAAAGAAAAGAAAAACTTGGCTCAGGCAGCTGAACAAACGAGTTTGTTCTTCCCCATGACGCTCTGAAAGCCCAAGGTTCCTGCTTGCCTTACTTCATTTTAACTTTAAGGCTTATCCAGCTCCTGGTCCAGTTTTCTGGTTGTTCAAATAATCCCCTGATTAAGATGGAAATATCATCTTATTACAACATGCGGATGGATTTACCCATCAACTTCAAACGATGTTCTTCTGCAAAGGAACTAAAGTATGAGTCATGACAAGGAGTTCCTACGGCACTCGGCATTGAATATAAAGCATTCTTTTCTATCGAAACAGGAACACCAGCTTCTGTAAGAGGCGGATTCAATCAAATTCATTCACTCTGGATGTTTTCAGTCATGTAATGTCTTTCGCTTCGAGACAATCGTGTCCCCGGTTCCAAGCCACAGGCACGATAGCCTGCAGTTAAAGGAAACTCTGAGACTAGACCACTGAAATGAGATGTGATCTGATACCTGCCGTGAGAATCTATAAAACAGTGAGAGCAGCGTCGCTCCTGCATGCCAGCCTAACGAAGAAGAGGAAAAACCTGCCACCGCCTGAGCCTGGAGTTGTCACGAGTCGTAAAGTTGTTGTGACAAGTCCTTTAACTTGTCTCTTCACATGGCACAGGCTCTCACTGAACCACAGGCCTGCTGAATCGTACAATAGCTACAGTAGTTCAAGTCAGTCAGCATTACCGTGAAGACGTGTGACATTCCATGATAATGATTCACGCCGCAAAAACCCAAAGGGACGGTAGAAACAACATATGCTGTTTATAGGAATGCTTCCAATACACGTTGTATAGCTCTGCTCAACACAAATACACATTAATCAATTGTTCAGACACTTTCGTCACGCTGCGCCGAAGACCATCAAGTTCCCACTGCGTCCTAAAAATACTGAAGAAAGCAGCCTGAATACGGTCAAAACGGAAAAATATGTATTTATCAAGTTCAGGTTCTCACATGGTGTCATTACTTTACTATCATGCACATGGTCATGCGTTCACCAGGTCCAATGAGATCGAACTGATTATTACTACGTCTTAGCAGGTGATTCACTTATCACACTCTTACTTTGCTGTCATTGCGTCCGGCAGGTCGGTATAAACACCACGGCGTGATAGCGTGAGGAACTGGATCCAATATTTATACTAAATGCTCTGAATGTGACATTGACGCGCCGCTAATGTGCCGCATAAACAGCACGAACGTGGCACAAGCCTGATGAGGTCGTTGTGAGAGCTCCATTGATCTCAGATAACAACTCAAAAAAGGCGGCGGTGGTGTGGGGTGGGGGTGTGTGTGTGTGTGTGGGGGGGGGGGTGCTGGGTGGTAGATTCTTTACCATAGCCAATGTGCAATTACTGATCTTAATAAACATGTTAGTAAACTTCAGATGCTTTACTCAAGTTACAGTGGGAAAGTATAAACTCTAGTTCAAATGTAATATTTACAAGAGAAAAAAAAAAAGATTGTTGCATTCTTAGCTACTTAAAAATGTAAATAAGAAAAACAGTCGCTAAGACTAGCGAACAACTTTAACAACTAACATAAAGCGTTATTCTTAATCTGCTAAACATAGCACGATACTAACTCTAAAGATACCAGCATTGGTAAATGCGAATTGCTTAAGAAATTTATAGAAAACATACAATACTTCTCAAAAGTTTGTACACCCCCCTCTAACTCCACGGTCGCTCCTGATGTTTATTTCTCTCTACACTGTAAAACAATACTGAAGGCGTTTATATAAAACACACAATAATCTCCTCTGAACAGTTGATATTGAGATGTACAGTATACCTGCTACTTCTGCTCTGCTCTGAAATTTTTTTCTCTTGCAAGAACTGTTCCAGAACAGCTGACCTCCGTGTCTTAAAATAACAGCTGACTGTTGCTGTTACATAATTCCCTAATTCCATACAATATGATATTCCATAGTTCTGAAATCCCCAGTATTGTTGTACTGTAGAATGTAGAAAATAAATCACTAAACAAAAATAGAGAAATTGTGTATCTGAACGTTATTATATCATCTTAAACTACACGTTGCCTCTTCAGTAATTGCTAAACTCCCTCCATGTTCTAATTAGCTTCTGACACAAGGCTGAATTCCAAATCCCTCTCCCTCACTACTTAGTGTGTGGAACAAGTCTTATTGAACACTATTTGGGATTCAACCTCAGAACAGTTAGTTAGTTATTAATTAGAAAGCCTGGAGAGTCGGTTTCAGTCAACGCTACCTGCACATTACATCATGAAGCGTAATATAAAAAAAAGCGAAAAATCATGTTTCATAGCATCGTCTCATCTGCAACAGAAGCACCAAATGAGCTAACGCTAATGCTAGCATACGCCACCAAATCCAGGTGCATTCACATATCTGTACAGCGTCTGAGGTAATCATGTAATGAAAATTCTTCTTTTAATTAATTTCCTTATTACCTTCTTCATCCTGTTTCACACACTTGTTTCTCTTTTGAATACGTTACAAAGTGCAGAACAACATATCGTACGTGAGAACCGATGCTAGCAGTTGCTAGGTTACTGTTGTTATTTTTGACTCAGAAATACACCTTGAACATAATGATCAATGCAATACAATACACAGTAGCCTAATGAGGGGTAATGGTACCTCATGACCTCATGGTAGTCACATGTCTGCAGAAGGTCACCAGGGAAACAAGATATAACACTCAGGTATGGCCAAATAATAAAATAAAATAAAAATTTTTTTTTTGGTCCTAGGGTCACCACCACATCACACACATACCCACATATAGTATAACGGCATAAATGTATTAACAACATCGGTTTGTACATACAGCATCGCATATACAGTACTATATACAGTACTATATATCCATTAGATATATACTATATATCTAATGGACCTATTTTAAATAAGTTGCCACATATGGCACATATTAAAATTCTTGTACATCAATTGTAAATCCATACATGTCCATATTTATTCTGTTTCATTCTGTTAAGGTTTAAACTTTTAAAAAAGAATGAACTTGTCTGATTCTTCGAGCTCTGAAAAATAGGCAGGCTGTTGATTTTATTTCATTATATTTTGGGGCATAAAGCTGCTGAATGTTAGCATGAGAATAACTCTGGAGTTATAAACTGGCTGAATGCAAATTTTACACAAACACTTCGAAAACACATATTTGGTCATGTGACCAGGGCACGCTATAATATTGGAAAAAGAAACATGGCTGATATGGTTGGAAAAAAAAAAAAAAAAAAAAACCAGGGAGGCACAAACCCAATTAATGTTCCCAAACAAATGCTGCAAGTCATGCAACTGATATTTAACGTTCATACTGTATGTAGCCCTTGTATATATTTTGTACTTTTACATTTCCAAAAACCATAGAGTGTTAATAAATCTTATGAGTTTTAAAGTTAAGCTTTATTAGGAATTTTAAGGAGTATGAAAACAAAACCATACAGGATACACGTACATTCCTGTGTAAAGCAATTAAAAGTAATTAAAAGTCGAAAGCATTAGGCGAAAGAAAAACCCAAGTAAAATTCAGTTGTTTATATACACACACACTTTATTCATTATGAATGTACTTTGTTACTTCCCACTTCTGATTCCTCTATATGAAGGCGAACGATTCAAACAGCAAAGAAAAACAGAACGGATCAAACAAATCCGTCTAAACGATGCATTAGGGGGAAAAGTGTGTTTGGGTTGGTCATGAACAGAAGCAGTGTTTTTTTTTTTTTCTGTCAGTGCTTTCTGAGATGCCACATAACTTCATGCCACACTGTGTGTGGTTCTCAGGGTGTTGCGACACAGATGGACTACGCAGAACTGCAGGACGACCAGCGCCAGAAATATAAAGTGCCATCTGGATATCAGATATAAATGCGTTCCGATATCAGCCAAGATTCCCATAGCGACGGGGTTTTTTTTTTTTTTTTTGGGGAAATTCGTAGACGTTGGAATCAGGCGCTAGTACTGCGAAATGAAATCGAGATTCGGTTCGTGTTTTTGTCCTAGGGAGTATTAAAATTGAACCCCTCCCCTTTCTTTGTTTTTCCCCGTGAGATATTTAAGGCTAATTAAAGAAGAGAAACTGAGTGCACTCTCAGAGAATGATGGTGTGAAGTGGGACTTTAAGACACACTAATAAGGGTTTAACTGCACAAACTGGTGCCGTTGTGGCAAACCACACACCATGTCATAATTCAGGCCAAGATAACTAATAAGGTACAACTGGGTGTGGCTTCCGAGTGTATATAGAACGTTATATCTGGAAAGACCTTAACATTCTTGGAAAACCTACACACTAGTACCGAAAGTGTATATCTCCGGTCGCACCTCGTAAGCTTGTGGCTTAGGAAAACGCAGCACAAACGGTATACAGTAGTGCGACCCTGTTAGTGTTGGTGCCATGTGCGTTCTGGGTGCACGATTTGTAAAGCTACTGTATACAAACTGACTGTAAATGTTTTACGGTCACCTGCAACTTCTGCTTCATACCATACGGAAAAAAAAATGAAATAAAAATGTGTTCGTTTCTTTCCACTGGTATAAGCCCGTGTTGTAAATCTATGTTCCAGACTTACATTCTTCATGCTTGTAACTGCAAAATAATCCTTAAAGTTTCCTTGTAGTTACTGGATCAGTCAGTATTGACTCAACAATATGTGAGTAATGATCTGGAACCTTAAAGGGCGCGAATGAAAACACTGCATTGCAAACACAGTATGGTTTGTTTGTCATACTGTTACTATCACTTACATAATGATTTACAAAGTACCGCAGACAAGTAATGGAAATCACATGGTCAGGAACATAACTACCACAGTCAGACGTACATCTAAATGTCTGCAACGTCACCGTTAAGTAAGTATTACAGCACATAAAGACATGCTGCTCTAGGAAAACCATCAACAATGGAGTGGTAACGACGCAGATGACGATTATTTCTATAACAGGATATACAGAGTTTTATTTCTCTTAAAGCACAGCAATTCATCGATATCAATATATATATATATATATTTTTTTTTTTACTCGAGAAACATTGTTGCTCATGTTTTATCCGTTATAGATGATCCATTAATGCTTCATGTCATGGAATGTCCAAAAGACAAGCTAAATCCTGTTATCACTCCATCCTGAAAATGTTCTTGCGAAAGAAAACCGAAATTGACAGCTTGACCTCTGAGTTCTGACACTGGAGACTCCTTCCAAAAAATGTTAATTAAACATCTCCTAACAGAAAATTTCACCAAATCAATGGACCATACAAAATATAAACCATACAAATCCTTGTATATGTAGTAGGAAATATAATCCATGCAAACAAGTACCACATCACACACACACACACACACACACACACACACACACACACACACACACACACACACATTGGATATTATGCCCCCCCTGTTTGAGCCTTAAAGGAGTTCCTGGGAGGCCAACGTTTCAGATGTGAATCAGACAGGTGGTCCGATCGTGGCTCCGGTGTACTGAGAAATCTTTCTACCTTCATGGTGTCCAAGCACTAGTGAGACTCTGGGATAAGTGCTTTAGTGTATCAGGGGATTATATAGAGAAATAAAGGGAGTGTTTACTCTCAGGACAGTTTTGCACAGTCAAAAGTCCCGCTTTGACTTGAACACCACTAGTATTAACCGAAGGGAATCATGGTAATATCACAGATCAGTTTACTGTAAATAGCTACAATAAGGTATTCACATTTACCTTTACACCACGTAGCCGACGTAGACAGACATAGACTTTATATAGTCTAAACAACAAAACTCGCTTAGTGTCTAAGAATCCCATCAAGCTAAAATCCTAATTTGATTCATGATTCAGAATAATTGATGAGTTACATTCAAAACTACAGCAAATTATGACTATTTTTAGATTTATTATTACAGTAAGTAGTGTAAGCATAAGGTTTTATGCTTTTCAGGCATTCAGGTTTCAAGTGTTTTAACCTTTAACATCGTTTTCACAAATAAGACAATAACTTAGAATAAACTGATGTTATATTGTAGTCGAGCACTTACTGTACTTACAAGAAGTCTAAGGACGTCCTCGCTCCAGTCAATAATCCAGCGCTGTAAACTGAGCAGCAGCTGTACCGCTCTCTCTCTCTGTCTCTCTCTTTTTTTTCTCTTTCTTCCAATTTTTTGTTTATTGGTAGATCATAAGTAGATCAGCCTATAATCAGATGCCATTTATTCTGGCTAAACGACACTTTGATACTGTTAATTTAAAAAATATGAATATGATTTTTTAAATGTGTAAATCTAGACTATTGTATATACAAATATTGTGTCGCTAAGTGAATAAAGTTTTATGGTTGCATTTTGATCCATTGCTGTCAGACAACCATTGACTCTAATGTGCTAGTTTGTGGTCATACAGGGGTGCCAAAGTTTGCCTGGGTTTTTGTGGAGTTTGACTGGAAATGTGAGGAAAATGTGAACGTATCTTACAGCACCACAACGATTCAAAACTAATCGTTTAAATAGAATAAAAAGAAGTTGCAGAATGTCACTGAAAAAAACAGATGTGAGGACGGGAGTGAAAAGGGGGGAAACGGGTTCAAATGTAAAACGAAGAGAATTCATGATCATGATCGCGGTGCGACATACAGTAACCCTTATAAATATTTTTCAACAAGGGTTCTTTGTCACAGTGGCTGCATGTTGCTTTTTAAATGTGTATTAAAAAATTTAAATGACCTTTTTTTTAAGAGCAAATGCACACGATGCACATGCATCCATGCTACAGCGCACAAAGCCATTAAATATATTATGACAATTTACTCATTAATATTATATATGATAACTTTTTAATATCTATAATTCAGGGTAGGGGTCGCTCAGTGGTTAAGATACTGGACTCCCCGGTTCGAGCCCGAGCGCCGCAGAGCTTCCACTGAAACGATGGATACTTCTCTATGGATGGGGCGTATTCATCGCCCGATGTACCAGAGGGCACATGGATGGACACAGAACCCTCTAACCCTTACCTACACGTTTTATCATTTGTGCATAACGATTGTACCTGATTAGTGCCTAGGATAATGATGGGGTTCAAATCCCACCTCTGGTCTGTGTGTATGGAGTTCTCCTCATGCTCTTCGAGTTTTCTCCGGTTTCAGTGCTGTGTCCTCTGACTGACCTCACCAAATTGCCTGAATTGTCGGTTAACATTTTTTTTTTTGTGTGTGTGTGTCCATGTTCTCCCTGGGATAGGCACCACGACCCTGCACAGGATTGGTGTAACAGAAAGATGGATGATTGCATTTTCTAAACATAATGTGTCTTCTTAACATAATAATAATAATAATAATAATAATAATAATAATAATAATATCATTGGGAAAAAAAAGGAAATTACCTTTTCTTGTTTACACGATCTTCAGGAAAATCTGATGATGTCATTCCCTGTTAAACATGTGACCTGTGAAATGTCACACATATTTTATAGTGGCTGTGTTTAGGTAACAAGCTTGAACAAGGTTGTTTTGGGAATGTTGTGGCAACAAAATGGACATTTTTTCATAACCCGTGATGGAAAAGGATGCTTTCAAGGATTAGATTCACACATTATTTACATTTCAGCACAAATAAATAAACTACACACACACACACACACACACACACACACACACACTGTATATATGTATCTATGGCTGCTGGATATTTCCTTTGGGATCAATAAAGTATCTATCTATCTGTCTATCTATCTCTATATAATATATATATATATATATATATATATATATATATATATATATAAAATGTGCGGTGTAAAAAGCATGACAAGCTTTTTTTTAATGAATTCTTTTATTAGTATTTTTCTGCACTGCTCTTCTCTCCACACTTCATTCCTGAAGGTTCTGTTGCTTCACGTGATTGCCACGCCCCTATTTGGGAACAAGCCAATCATCTGTCACCCGCTGAGCACGTGATGCTCCATCGCTAAGCAACCGTTACAAACAGGAAGTGGTCAGGCAGGCGAAGAGGGGCGCGTGCTTTGTTTAGTTACTCGTTTATCGGACGAACGCGGGGGAAAATGGTGAAGCAGACCATACAGATATTCGCTCGCGTTAAACCGTCAAATAAAACAGCCGCGGTGAGTAACGTGTCCTGATTCTAAAAAAAAAAAAAAAAAAAAAGGAAATAAGGTCACTTAATGGTTACAGAAAGCGCAGAGTTTTACATTGGTTTACATCAGTGTTCTTACTCCCTAAAGTGTAAACAGTTATACAAATTTGATTCGAATCTGCACACAAGTTGTTTTGTGCCTCTGCAGTCAACATTTATTCATTTGTTTATCAGAAGCATTGCACAATTCAGTAAATCCCTGTTACACAATATAAACCATCAGTCACTGGCTGCAGAGGAGAGACATGGACAAGGCAGAGCAATGAAGCTTATTCTCAAACATTTTATAATGATGTATGTCATAACTCATATGTTCAACATGACGGATCCAGGTTGCATATTGTATCTTGTCATGTGAGTTTTGCTTCTTCAGAGGAGCACTGAAAATCAAAATAGACATTTATAGGCCTTTGCATAAGTATTTACATTTTTATTCCTTAAACTTTCCCAGATTTCCCAAGAACTGTAATAGAATCTACTCAACATGACCCTGTAATACTGAGCGAAGAAGGGCCTAATCATTAATATCAAATATTATATTATAATTATCCCAGCGTGGTCTGCACTGTGGCCTTACACCTCTGGAGTCAAGGGTTCATGTGTATGTGTGTGTGTGTGTGTGTGTGTGTGTGTGTGCATTGTGATGGACTGACACTCGATCAAGTGTGTAATAAGCAACAACTGTTGACTCACCTTGCTGAACCTTGACTCTGACCCTTTGACCTGGTCACTCATCTTTGCTGCATGGACTCTTCCAGGTTCAGTCATGGTTATGTTTTCTTCCAGTTTTTACATTTACAGTATTTGCAGACACCCTTATCCAGAGCAATTTACAGAATTATTCATTATTAGAGTGGTTCACATGGTTGTGACTAAGAGTTGAGTAGATTCTTCTTTTAAATCATTTATTGTACCATATGTACCACATAACACTTTATTTGCAAAAGGTATTTATCCGGTGGCACCCACAGGGTCCAGGTTTGATTCCTGTCTCAGGGTCTGTGTGCATTGTGTTTGAATGCTCTCCACATGCTTGGTGGGTTTTCTCTGGGTACTCTGGTTTTCTCCCACAGTCCAAGTCATGTAGACCATGACGTAATTGCATTTGGTTGCACCAGTACACAGCAACAAGGGTTATAACTTTTGCACAATGTTTTTCTAAAAAAAATGTGTGGATATTCTTTCTCTGACTTTGACTTTCATATTACAAGTTATCTGATGTGTATATTTGTCATATAACCCTCATGAAGTCCATTTCAATTCAGGGGTGTAACACCACAAATTGTGGACAAATTCAAAGGGTGCAAATACTTATGCAAGGCAGTTTATCCGTGTTAGGGATGCCAGCATGTTTATGGAAGATGTAAAATTTTTTGCTGTGAATTTTAAAGAAAACATCAAAGAGAATTTAATGAACATTGTAGTATTTGTTTTTTTTTGCTGTATTTAAGTACATTTCTATATTATATTCCATTTATAGTCCAAAAAGTCACAGCAGTGTAACACAAGCAGCCTTTTGTGCTGAATCATGAGATGAGATGAGATGAGATGAGACGAGACGAGAGTACTGGCGCAGCCCGGGCCAGATTAAAATAACCTCCAAACTCCCAAATCTGCGCAGGTCATCCAGAATCCATCACGTCCTGGGTCGAGTTTTGTGTATCAGCAGCGAAAGCACAAAACTTTGCGCTTCATGATCGTTCACTGGCGTGTATCACGTGTGAAATCGTTTTTTTTTTCTTCCGTCGAATGCTGAAGCTCTGCGTGTCCGGCTCTTATCAGGTGTACTCTGTGGGTAATGAGGAGCAGGGCGGAGGCAGCTTGGAGTTCGTCATCCCAAGGGATCTCGCAGACGGCTTCATCAATAACAAGAGGGAGAGCTACAGATTCAGGTGGGAAAATGAACGACTCTTCATATCACGGATGGCAATTCAATCCACACTTGTACGATTAAATATGTAGCAGTTCTTAAGGTCGAGGCTGTCAGGTTTTAGTGCGAGCTACAGTACGAGTACGTCTGTGTATAGCTGGACCATATACAGTATACAGTGTGTATATAATATATATATATATATATATATATATATATATATATATATATATACATTCCAGCCACACTGCCCGTGCTTGTTTACATTCGTATGGACTTGAGTTCTATGGTTCTGAGATTAGTTGTGCTGTTATAGGACAATAATGAACATCAGAGTGATGTGATGTGGCTTAATGTAAAGCAGAGTTACTGTTATCATCCCAAAGCTGATGGTTCTCCAATAACAGGTACTATTGATGAAACTAACATTATAGACTGACAAAGCTCTGACAGTGGACACCTTCTTACATAAAAAAAAAAAAAAAAACTCATATCAACTCTTACTCTGAAACTGTGAGTGAAAAAAGGTTTAATTGTTGTCAAGTGTGGTTTTTCAAAACGTCTCCTATTTTTTTTCTTTCTGTAGATTTCAGAAAGTTTTCGACCAAGCAGCCAAGCAAGAGGAAATCTTTGAGGCGATTGCGAAGCCTGTGGCTGACACGTGAGTAGATCTGATCTTTATGTTCGCTGTTTGCCTCATCATCATCTTTAAGGTCCAAGCGACACTAACATCATATTTGCATGATAATGTAGACGTGGACAGACTGGAGCAAGAGTCTAAACTAAGCCGGGATTGAACGTCACAGGCTGCTGAAAAAAGTTCAAAAGTTTATGGAGAATTTGGTATGAAATAATAATGTATTTATATAGGATGCTACCGTGTAGATTGTGACTTTTTATCATGAATTAATTTGGACTCATCAGTGATTAATATTCCCGACGTATGGAACCAGTCAAAAGTTTGGATGCAATTTTGGCTTCGTTTTCTACATTCTAGAACAATACGGGATTTTTCGATATTATGAAATAACACATATGGCGTTGGGCAATTAAATAACAACAGTAACAGTCAGTTCTGGAACGGTTCTCACAAGAGAATAAATTTTCAGAGCAGAGCCTACAGTAAGTAGCAGATATACATCACAACACCAACTGTTCAGAGGCGATTATTGTGAATTTTTGGATAAACGCCTTCAGTATTGTTTTACAGTGTAGAGAGAAATAAACGGACCGTGGAGTTAGAAGGGGTGTACAAACTTTTGACTGGTAGTGTATAATGTATAAAATCTGCCTTATTATACAACAGGGAATAAACCTGTCTGCAGGAGCAGGGCAAGGTACAGTAACAAAGCCTCGTGGAACGCTAGAAGTTTTTATTTATTTATTATTATCATTTTTTTAAATTTAAATTATTGAGTCAGTCTCTGAGATGGCAATAAGAAGGAACCTTGAGAGGAACCGGACTCGGCAGGGAATCCATCCTCATCTGGGTGATGACGGATAGCAGGGATTGATCTGCACCCATCCTGTGTGTTCGGAGGCTCAGTATAACAGGAGACGTGTTTAATATGGAGTCCAGTTCGTTATTGGAGGCTGCTCGGGTACAAACCCGTAGGAAACTCCAGGGCTGAACTATAGTCATCAGAGAACAGCCGTCTGCACCAGTCGAGTCCAGGACTAGTGAGGTGTCTGTGATGAACGAGCTGTGGATGAGCCGACTCCCATCTCAGAGACGATCATTTTCTATGATCTTTCTGTTGTTGTTGTTGTTGTTGTTGTTGTTGTTGCTGTTAATGTGATCTTCTCACCACGCTGTTTGGCCCCAGGCGCTCCGTGTACTGACGGACTGAGAGAACGAATGTCTTTCTTAATGCCCGTCTGCCCTAAAGACAGTCTTATAGTGTTTCACTGTTAAACCTGTTTAACGCTGCTGTGTTGCACAAAGTAATTAACTGTTTATAATAACATGCTGTATAATAATGAGTTGCTGGATATAAATGATAGATTATTTCTTAGAGGGACGACAAACGCTAGAGATGTTTCTCTTTAAGAAATATTGTCCATGTAAATGGAGGATATTTCTGGATATTTTCTGCTTTTATCTTCGGGTGTTCTTCACACTAGAAACTGGTGCTGGAATCTTGTGAATCTTGGTTCTAGCTTGGGCATGGACCACACAGGCCTCGTGACTCACATGGTGGGCTGACTCGCTACACGGACAGTCGTGATGGAAAGCCGTGATTCTTGGCCTGCCTCTGTTCTCCAACCACTACATGAAACATTCACTCCACATTCACTCCACATCCAGTGCCATGCCAGCCATCCGTTTGACATTTCCATCTTTTCATCATATTGACAGGCTTGGGATTTCCAAGCATGCTCGAGTGCCTGATGATGGAAAATACCATTCGACGGTGGTGATGAAGTAGTTCTCCGAAGTAGGCTTAAGGTTTCCGAGTCGTGGCTTTGGAGAATTTCGATGACGACTAGTGTGGATAGTGTTTATCTTCACAAACAATTATAACCAAGAAGTGTGTGTTTATGTATTAAAAGTTACAATGTTTGATCCTTATTGCTTTTCTAATACATCGTATGGCCACCTTTATGTCTTAAGCTTTCAACTCTTGGCTTTTAGCTCCTCCATGACAGTAATACTCAAATCCTCAAATTCTTCTCAATGGCTCAATTCCCACTGAAAATAGACATTACCTATTTTTGCTTAACATAAATATCTGTTAAGACCCAGTAATACTCTGACTGGTTTAAAATATATGGAGACCAAGAGGGTCATGACATTACTGTGACTTTATTATTATTATTTTTTTGTATTTTCCCGTATTTCTGTCTGGTTGCAGCATAAACCCACAATGCATTTCAACTTCATTTTTTTTTTTTTTTATGTGTTGATAAATTGCATGTTTGAAGAACATTTTTTTTTTCCCCTTAAAAAAAAGAAAAACCCATAGAGGATGCAGCGACTTTTGCCAGCGACCAAATGTGTGATGGAAAAACATGACATTAAGAAGTGAATTCTGTTCCTCTTTCTATAATAAAAGTAGTTCTCTCTTGCATTACTCATAATCTCAGTTTGGAGTATTCTTAAAACTCCACCCTTTATGTGGTTTGGAAGACCTTTAATTAACATGACGACATAGGACAGGGACAAAGCGGCAGGACTTCGCCCTTCGATCTTACCAGAGATGTTTTTTTTTTTATGGATTTGTGCATTTATAAATGTCCATTAAGAAAGGAGGGACACACTTTACGAGGAATGTCTCAGCACAGAGCTTTATTTCAGGATTAATACACGTTAAACTCGGCTTCGATGTGTATGTCAGTAAA
This sequence comes from Clarias macrocephalus, assembly GCA_011419295.1. NCBI lineage: Eukaryota > Metazoa > Chordata > Actinopteri > Siluriformes > Clariidae > Clarias > Clarias macrocephalus. Next base: position 6,804 of record JAAGKR010007222.1, on the reverse strand, counting down.
AAACAACAACGCGTCAATGTTTGAACAGCTTTTCTTAGCAGGAACAGTTAAGCAATATCACACTAGAGGGAGCGCCGTTGTGAGAAATATCAGCATGGCCGCGACGCGCTTGTAGGAACGAGGGCGCAGCCCACACACATATCCTTATCCAGTTAGACAGTTTGTCCTACAGCTTTGTTTGAGAAGCTACAGTAACTAGCTGCTCTTCTCTTAGAGAGTAGCTAAGAGACCCACAGTTCCTGCAATTAACAGTTATTGGACATCGGACAAGGAATGTTGCATATAGTTAAACATCCCAGTCGTGTTTATCCCATCCATTATCACCACGCATGGGATGCCTCTCGTCCAATCAGATGACTCGTTTGGAGCAAACTCTTGTATAATGGATGATCTATATTCTTTTCTATAATTATCATTGACATGCCATTTATCCATCCATCTTGGAACCTCTGCAGTCCAGCTAGGGACCGTTGAAGCCACTGGTGACCATTATATTTATTCCCATTTTATGACCCTGGTAGGACCTCCGGTCAACATTCACAAGCTCATTCATGCACTGTGGGCAATTTGGACACTATACTGTATCAATGAACCTAATCTGTCTTTGGACTGTCGGAGGAAACCGGACTTCCCGGACGAAACCCGCCAAGCACGGTTGGAACAGGGGGAGGTGCACGGCCACGCTGCTGACCACTACGCCAGCGTGCCGCCACTGACATGCCGGATTATTGTAATAATTATATTATCAATCGGACAAGCCATTTTTATCTCTTGAGCCTGTTTCGTGTTCTTAAAGAGAGATGTACATTTACAACATGTATAATAATGATTACAGACGTTAGAATAAAGATTATTCTGATCTCAGGTTATATAGGAGTTAATGTGAGAATGAATACAACAAAGACTATTTACTATGTAAATAAGTAGATAATGTGGGTTTAATTCTTATTTTGTGAAGTTCTTGGTGACGAGGATGGTCCATTAACTCAGCTGTGTGGATAGCCAGGGGAATTTCATCCCGCCATCTGGGCGCCAGGGCAGAGTAAGAGTCTTGATGTCTGTGTTCCTTGTGTCTTGAGGCCTGGTGAGTCCTACTGGGCTCCGCTTGTGGCTCGGAGGGGGCGGAGTAGCGAACGGGCTTGGTTAAGTGATTGCAGATTGGAATGAATCAGAATCAGATTTATATTGATCTTGTATTTATACAGTGCCATGGAAAAGTTTGGAGCCACCCCTCAATTCCTGAATCTTCCAAAGAGACAGACTTTCTTGTATTTTTTATGAAGTCTCGAGGAATAGTTCTCCAGCCTTTTTTTTTTTTTTGAAAAACTCATTTGGCTCGCATGTAAATGACCAGTTTCAGAGGATCTAACCAGTGAGAAACAGGTGCAGATGATGAGAGATGATCAGGAGGTGATAAGTTCACTGCTGATGCTGAGTGCTGAGGGGTCGGAACAGACGAGAGGGGAAACGAGGCCGCTGCTCAGGTTGTGACATAAACAACCAGTTTTTACATTTTATCTTTAGGCACTCTGCAGCCTATATTCCCAATTCGTTAATTGAATTCACATTTGATTCAATTAAACATGAAGAAATGGGCGGTGCCCCAAGACTTATATTATTTTTCTTTTTTTTTTTTATATTTGTAAATGCATTACATATGTGTTAGCACTTTAAGCCCCTGCAGGAAGCCACTGGGTAGAATGCAGTGACGGTGCAGTTTTGGAGAGCGCTGAGGCTGAGTTCTGAATGAATGCCGTCCTGGTTGTTTCTTGAGTACTGGCAGTGCCATGCTTTTGCCATTTCCTGTCACCAGTCCCAGCTCCTGCTACACTTATTGCCTCCTGTTTATCTGGCTCCCTTTTACTTCTCTTTATATAAAGCATTAGAACACGACCGATCGTACTGTACTTAGAGGAAGAAAGACGTCTGCACTTAAACGGGCTCAAATGAAGAAAACACATTCTGTTGTCTCTTTGGATCAGAAGGTTAAAACCGTAAATATAACATGAGTGTAACACATATATTTGTAAAATGTGATTCGTAGAATGCATCGTCTCTGGCCTCATGATACCAAGCACATGTCTTGTGTAAGACCTACGTGCAGTTAGGCATGTCAAGCCGATTACCCCACATTTTCATTCTTTATGGCCCAGACTAGCTGGATTCGATGATTTGTGGATGAGTAACGTGATGACCACTTGCTGCATAAAGACAAACAACTCCTGAGTTTCCAAGTGACTGTTTATGCATGTTTATGAGAAATACTTGCAAGACATAGACATTCCTGGGTAAAGTTTTTCCACTTGCGTTATGTTCTTCCAATCTGGTTGACATTAACCCAAAGATGATGGTTCTGTGAATCAGGCTCATGAAAATAGTGCTAACGTTCAAATCGCCAAGCCACATTTTGACCTTTTAATGGGATTTGGTGGAAAAACGGCACGTTTGACATACAGTATGTCATTTTAAATAAAGAAACTAAAACATATGATTCTGGCTGTATTTAGTTCAATCACGAAGAGTCACAGCACCACAGCAGCAGGAGCTGTAATGATGATGATTATATAAGTTATTTTAGGTAATGTCAGGTGGGTCGGCCCAAAGTTAGATTAGGAGAGCAGAAACCCCCGGATCTCCAAACCATGGGGATTATGTGTCATGAAACTACGCAAAGTAGCCCATAATACTCAAGCGGGGTAAGAACATATCACTCACTTACTCATCCTCCATACTGTCCATCTTGTACAGAGCCTGGGAAGCCTGGGGCGCGAGGCGGGGTACATCCTGGGTGGGGTGCCAGTGCATCATAGAGCACACCAGATCACACACTACGGGCAATTTGGGAACACCGGTTAGCCTAATCTGTGTGTCTTTGGACTGTGGGAGGAGACCGGAGAACCTGGAGTGAACCCACCAGGCACGGGGAGAACATGCGCGAGAACGTGGCGCCCATATCAATGCAGTTTCTCAATTTTTTTATGCGTAAAAAAAATGTTAAAAGGAGCAACTGCATAAGTATTTGCTCCTGTTGCTACACACTAAATCAATATTGACCAAATTTAAACCTCAGTATCTCTCCTCATGTTGCCTGCTGTATTTTTATTCTACTGTATTCTAGTGGAACAGAACCGTGACCTGACGTCTCTATTCGAATGCATTCTATAAAATCTCTGTTTTAAATTTTAAACAAATATTCTGAATTCATTTGGTGGACTAGATTACAGCTTTCCTTAAGCCAGGCCTATTCTGTAAGCAGTGGAAATGGAGACACCATGGAAATGGAGAGATGAATTCTTTGCATAGTGCGTAGAAGAAAAAGTGGCGCTTCAGGGAGGATACGAGTGGCGATGCATTATGGATCGATTTTTTTATGGACGATAACAAAACAGTTAGTAGTATAAGTAATATTTGAATATGTTTTTTTTTTTTCTTTAAAAAAAAAAAATAGATTTTTTTCCCCCAAATGTCATTCAGTCTGTATCGGTTTCATGTCATTCATAATCAAGAAGATGTGATGAATCGTCATTTAGTAATAGATGTTCCAGGATAAAAGCCAAGCGTCCTGGAGCTCTCCCTGTACACTTCCTCCAAGAGCTCTGTGAAACATCACTACGTGAGCCAAAAACCGATTTCTCTCACCCACAAGCTAATCGTTCCACCACCTATACAGATCATGGAAATCGTGATTATTTCTTTTGTTTATTTGAGAGAACCCATTACTGAGTCAATACTTCAGCGAAGTGTCGTCAAGTGCAGTTCATATTTCCAGGATGGCCGTCTGGGCGCCAACGCAGAAATCGCTTCCGTGTAATCCAGGAACATTTCTGACGTGATGGCTTCTGCTGACGGTCTCGCGTCGGTCTCGGGGCTCTTTTCCTTTCCTCGGGTCATTTGAAACGTCAGCTTTCATTCAGTCAAGGTCTCGTAAGCCGTTTCCGTGATCCATGTCCATGGAAAGTGTGTGTTTTCTGGGGGGCTGATTGAGGACTGGTTGCCTTTTTTTCCCATCCTTTAAAGGTCCTTGTTGTTTTGTCTCAGTGTCTTGGCAGGTTACAATGGTACGATCTTCGCCTACGGACAGACTGGCAGTGGGAAAACGTTCACTATTACAGGAGGCCCTGAGTGCTACAGCGACAGAGGAATCATCCCTAGAACTCTGTCCTACCTGTACCAGCATTTCAGCCGAGTGAGGGACCACATCTGCACTGTTACACAGTTTTATCCCACTTCTTTTTTTAAATCAATGGTTTTCAAGACTCCAGGAATTGTATTTCCTAAAGTTATAAAACAAGGTATAGAAGTGGAGTCTGGATTTAAAAAACACACAAAGCTCACAAAGAAGTTTATATGTTAAAGCCAGTTACTTGTACGCCACTTTTTTAACCCTTTAACACTGATTTATCCTACAGCTTAATATTTAAAGCAGAATTAAATCCAGTTCTCAGTTATTCTTTGTTCATGGGTGCATGCATTCTCTGCCAGTTCAATGTACTGCATATGATGTGAACTTGTTACAAGAGTCAATTTGCAAGTTGTCCATTATTTTGTCCATTTTGTCCAATATTTTTTTTCTTTAACGTCCCTGGTTATGGCTTAATTATTTTCCTATGAAATCATGCCTTGCATTGTTTTATTTCTTATCCCACAGAAGTTTAACAACAATTTCATATCTTTATATTTATTAATTAGTATAGAACATGTTGTATTTTGGACTTGTTCACAGTTGATAGAAGTTATTCCTGTACAGTTGTTCCCTCACTTTTATTTGAAACGGTTGCAGCTTACCACCAAGAAACCACGAAACTCATATATCATAAAATCGAAGGATGTACCGTATGCCCCTCAAAAAGTGCTGACACTGGAGACTCCTTCCAAAATGTTATATAATAAACATCTTAACAATCATATCAATGATTATGTTTAAATATGTTTCTTAAATAACATCCGTAAATCCGTGTATTATTATCATTATTATTAGGCTTAGATTATGTGAAGCCATACAATCATATGTGAATGTGTTGTTACCATGGAAACAATAATGTCATAGAAATCATGCATCCATAACATTTATCAAGCCTCAAACCTAATTTTGTACCAATCATACATTAAATATCATGCATATGAAAGCAGCGCATGTTAAAATAATTCTTTATAATGCAGAATGCTTAATATTAGCGGTGTGGAAGTTTGCATCTCCCTTTATGAATGTGATATAAATATTCTCTCATAACTTGTACACCAGGCCCGTGCCTATATAACTGCTTCCAACTCCTGAAAAAACTGAACAGCTTTTTTATACTTTCAGTTGTAAAATTCCCCTTTTCTTAATGCCATTTCTGCACTAAGTCTGCCAGACTGCTTGGCAAATCATTACCTATTTTTCTTGACATTTCTGCTAAAACTCTCCAAGATGTAATACAAGTGTCCTGCCTTCTTCAGACCAGCCCTGAGGACTGAAAGGGACATAAAATTCTCATTTACTGTTGATTAGGCTATAGTTTTTTTTTATTTATTATAATTTTGGCTGATTCAAAGCCTTGGTGTAAACTTTTTTTTGTTGTTTTTTAAAATCTTTTTTTTTTTATACCTTTACAAGTTACAACATTTGTAAGCTATTAAAGAATGAAAACTTGAAACCTTTTGAAATACTTTGCTTGTTTTCAGGACAGTAGCATGGTGTACACCACTCACATTTCCTACCTGGAGATCTACAACGAGGTGGGATACGACCTTCTGGATCCACGACACGAAGCGTCCAATCTGGAGGACTTACCGTTAGTACCTTATCATATACCATTAGTACCTTATTACTGTACAGTATATACCTTTAGTGCTTTATTATATACCGTTAGTACCTTATTATATACATTTAGTACCTTATTATATACCGTTAGTACCTTATTACTGTATATACCGTTAGTACCTTATTATATACCGTTAGTACCTTATTACTGTACAGTATATATCGTTAATACCTTATTATATACATTTAGTACATTATTATATACCTTTAGTACCTTATTACTGTATATACCCTTAGTACCTTATTATATACCGTTAGTATCTTATTATATACATTTAGTACCTTATTATATACCATTAGTACCTTATTATATATTATTACTACCTTATTACTGTATATACCGTTAGTACCTTATTATATACCGTTAGTATCTTATTATATACATTTAGTACCTTATTATATACCATTAGTACCTTATTATATACTATTAGTACCTTATTACTGTATATACCGTTAGTACCTTATTATATACCGTTAGTATCTTATTATATACATTTAGTACCTTATTATATACCATTAGTACCTTATTATATACTATTAGTACCTTATTACTGTATATACCGTTAGTACCTTATAATATACCATTAGTACCTTATTATATACTATTAGTACCTTATTACTGTATATACCGTTAGTACCTTATAATATACCGTTAGTACCTTATTATATACATTTAGTACCTTATTATATACCATTAGTACCTTATTATATACTATTAGTACCTTATTACTGTATATACCGTTAGTACCTTATCATATACCATTAGTACCTTATTACTGTACAGTATATACCTTTAGTGCTTTATTATATACCGTTAGTACCTTATTATATACATTTAGTACCTTATTATATACCATTAGTACCTTATTACTGTATATACCGTTAGTACCTTATTATATACCGTTAGTACCTTATTACTGTACAGTATATATCGTTAATACCTTATTATATACATTTAGTACATTATTATATACCTTTAGTACCTTATTACTGTATATACC